>APFE030733951.1:0-49348 GCA_000404065.3 Pinus taeda
GAAAGTTCCATCACTGGGTAAGTGTGTGTACTATGTATCATTTATAGATGACTTCTCAAGGAATACATGGATATAATTCCTTAAGAAGAAGATTGAAGTATTTGACATGTTTAAAGAATTTAAGGCTCTGGTGGAAAATCAGACAGAGAAGAAGATAAAGGTGCTGAGGACAGATAATGGTGGAGAATTCTGCAGCAAGGAATTTGAAGGATTTTGTAAGAAGTGTGGTATAGCATGGCAGAAGACTACTCCATATACACCTCAGCAAAATGGAGTCGCAGAAAGAATGAACAAGACGTTGATGGAAAGGGCAAGAAGCATGCTCAGTGGTGCCGGGTTAGAACAGGAATTCTGGGCAGAGGCGGTGGATACTGCATGTTACTTGGTCAACAGGTCACCTTCATCAGCGTTGGAGGATAAGACTCCACAAGAAGTATGGACTGGTAAGAAACCCTCTCTTTCACATCTGAGGGTATTTGGATGTGATGCATATGTACATGTTCCAAAGGAGAAACGAACCAAGTTGGATAGTAAATCTGAAAAGTGCATCTTTATTGGGTATAAGGATGGTTTAAAGGGTTATAAGCTTTGGAACCCAGTAACAAGGAAGTTTGTGTACAGTCGAGATGTGGTGTTCAGAGAGGTGAAAGATGTTATTAAACATGAAGTCCAACCAAAGGAACCTGTGAAGATAGAGTTTGAACTAAAGGAGGAAGAATCAGACTCTGTAGCAGAGGAGGAATCAGAAGATGAAGAGCCACAAACTCCGGCTCTGAGAAGATCAACTCGATAAAGAAGGCAGCCAGAAAGGTATAGTCCATCTGCTTTTTGTTCAAACTTTTCTTTTTCTGTTACTGATGATGATCCCAGAACTGTGAAGGAAGCAGTGGATTCAGAGGATGGAAAACTCTGGAAAGAGGCCATGGTTGATGAAATGGCATCTTTGCACAAAAATGAGGCTTGGGATCTGGTGGAGTTGCCGGCTGGAAGGAAACCCATTGGCAGCAAATGGGTGTTCAAGAAGAAGACAAATGCAGAAGGGAAGGTGGAGAAATACAAAGCTCGGTTGGTAGCAAAAGGTTATTCCCAGGTGCCGGGAATTGATTTTGGTGATATTTTTTCTCCTGTTGCCAAGGTAACTTCTATTAGATTACTTTTATCTGTTGCTGCTGCTTTTGATTTTGAGGTAGAACAGATGGATGTGAAGACAATATTTCTTCATGGGGATTTGGAAGAGGAAATCTACATGAAGCAACCTGAAGGCTTTGCGGTGAAGGGTAAGAAAGAACTAGTATGCAAGTTAAAGAAGTCTCTGTATGGGTTAAAACAGTCACCAAGGATGTGGTATCAGAAATTTGATACATTTATACGGGGACTTTGCTTCACCAGAAGCAAAGCAGATCACTGTGCATATTTTAAATTAATTGGTGACCGTGTTATTTATCTGGTCTTGTATGTGGATGATATGTTGCTTGTTGGAAATGAAAAAGAAATTATCGAGGATTTGAAGACCCAATTGTCCTCCAAATTCGACATGAAAGATCTCGGTGCTGCAAATATATTTTGGGCATGGAAATTAAAAGAGATCGTGCAAAGAGGAAGCTCTGGTTAAACCAGAGGAAGTATGTCGAGACAATACTGCAGAGGTTTAATATGCAGGATAGTAAACCGGTGAAGGTTCCTATTCCTGTAGGCGTGAGGTTATCTGTTGAACAGTGTCCCAAGAAATAAGAAGAGGAAGAGGACATGTCCCGTGTTCCATATGCAAGTGCACTCGGTAGCTTGATGTATGCAATGGTCTGCACTAGACCAGACATTGCACATGCAGTGGGAGTATTAAGCAGGTTTATGTCAAAACCAGGGAAGGAGCACTGGACAATAATGAAGCGGGTTTTCAGGTATTTGCGTGGCACTAGTGATTATGGTTTGTGCTACCAAGGAAGACCAAGATTGGACAGAGTGTTGGATATTCATGGCTTTGTTGATGCAGACTGGGCTGGATCTCTAGATCAGAGAAGATCTAAAAGTGGGTATGTGTTTAACCTATTTGGAGGTGCAGTCAGTTGGATGAGTAAGAAACAATATGTAGTGGTACTATCAACTACAGAGGCATAATACATGGCAGCCACTCATGCAAGCAAGGAAGCAGTTTGGTTGCAGAGATTGTGTTCAAGTATGGGGTTAGTACAGGGAGCTATAAGGATAGACTGTGATAGCCAAAGTGCCATTTTCTTGGCAAAGAACCCTGCTTATCATTCAAAGACAAAGCACATTGATGTTCAGTATCACTTTGTGAGGGATATGATAGAAGACAAAAAGGTGTTGCTGGTAAAGGTGGACACTTTGAAGAATACTGCAGATGCATTGACAAAATCTGTGAGCTCTGAGAAGTTCTCTTGGTGTAGAGAAACAATGGGCGTTTCAGGCTAGAAAAATGACTAAGCTCTCCTGTGGCCCCCTGTGGAAAGAAAACAACAAGTGTGAGATTGTTGGGTTGTGTTATATTCTTTCCACATAGTTAACAGGGGGTTTGAGGGGTACCCGTAACCCCACTTTATGAGGTCCATGGCAGTGCCCCAGAAAATTTTGGTTTTGGACCCTATGTTAGGTTGGGCGGACCCACCTATGGTTTTGTGCATAATTTTCGCACATGTTTTTTCGACGCGATGGTTTTCGGTCCATGGTATTGGATGCGATGGTTTTTTGGTCCATGGTAATGGACGTGATGGTTTTTGGTCCATGGTATTGGATGCTTCGGCATGTATAAATATGTATTGTAACATTGAAAGGAATATAATGAAAAAATCAAGCTGGTAGTCCCGGTTTTGGGATCGAGGGGCAAATCTCTGTGCATATGTGTTTTTATGTGTTATGCTCTCGCATTGTTTATTTTTCTGTGATTTAGAATTCGTATGCAGGTAATTTCTGTACAGGGTTAAAACCTACAAGGAGATGAAGCGCCACATTATGGGCACCGTTTTAGGTAAATTGGTACATCAACTTCCCGGGGTTGTAACTTTGGCATACAATCTCCATTTGACGCGCACCATAGCTCGTTAGAAAGATCTATCAGAGGAATACAACTTTGGGAAGAGAAACATTGATCCATGGACCCATGTTGCTCCTAGTTTTCCGAAAAAATGTCGTTTAGGGCCTCAAAATGGCTCCGTAAGTTCAAGACCTGAAAAACTTCTAAAAATAGTAAATTGTGCTACAATTAACAAAACTGAAAACTGATAGAGACAGTTGTGGAGGTCCAAGTGGGATAGGTGGGTGGCCACCAACATCCACCTAGATCATTCCTCCCCCCTTAGGAAGCAATAGTCCCCATTGCGTTGAGTTCCTCCATCTGCTGAACTTGGTTCCTGGTGAGCTATTCTACAATCTTTGATGTGTCTAGTAATGGTGGGAAGCATGGTAGAGGGCGGTCCAAATTGAACACTTGGTGCAAGCGAAGGAATGGGGGAATACTATGCTCCAAAGCATTATTCCCCACACCCTTGGTACTGGTGTAAGGACCATGTCGCTTCTTGTACTTGTCATTTTTCAGAATGGAGGGGTGATATATCAGCCCGCTGGGTAGAGGTGCTCTGGGAGTCAGATCGAATGAAGTCTTGACATGATAGTGCAACGGTATTCCTGTGGGTGAGGAGAACATGTTCCTATCTGCTTTCATGTCCATATCCATCTGCTGTTGCTGTTGTGTGGAGGAACCCTTCGCGGGGGTCATGGATGTGGCGACGATCTTCCCCTTACTTTGGGAGTGAACCAGACATAAAATAAATTTTCTAGTCTGGGATATGATATTACTGCCTTTCTTAGTAGAGGTCAAAGAAGTGGTAGTAGTTGGGGCTACCTCCGGTATCTTGTATAATGAATCACACAAAGAAATAATAACAATGCGAGGCCTTGAATCATACAAAACATGTCACCTCCATAAATATGGTTGGCATAATAGTACATCACAAATATCCAGAGGTTCAACAACACATAATACCTCATCTGTGAAGGGCTTGATGCTATAAGGAAGGCAACATTGCTGGCGAACTCAAAGATCTTGTCCTTCGTGAAGCCACCCGATACTGTATGGCTGCAGGTGTGGTGTAGTCGGTAGGCCCAACCGCTTCATGACCTCTACTGAAATGAGGTTCTTTTGGTTGCCACTGTCGACAATGAATTGCAGCAGCGAACCATTGACCCACATTCTTGAGTGGAAAAGATGCTCCCCCTCCTCTAGATCTTTGAGCTCATTCTTCTGGATCTTGGCAGTGGCAACAGTGGGGCTGGGCTCCGTGTCAATGATCTGCTTCCCTTTGCCATTCCCCTTGTCGGGTTTTGACTCAAGGTCAGAACATGCATCTGATTCTGCAACCTTCAACTCGGCCACCAACGACTGCGTGGTTCGACACTCACTTGTGTTGTGAGTGGTGCTCTTATGGAACTCACACCACTTTCCTATGTCCTTCTTTGACTTCGTGGTGTTGTTCTTTTCTTGCGGCTTCGACGGGTTGTCTTGGGTAACCCCACCTTGGCTTTGTCCTTCATTCTTTGGATTCATAGATCCAACATCTCGCTTCTTTTGTTTAAACTTCTGCTCGATTTTGACAAAGTATCGGTACGCTATGCCGAGTGAGGAGATGTTCAAGAACTCCATCTCATCCTGGATGTATTTGCGTATGCAACCGCGGCATTTGAGTACCAAATGTAGCTCAGAGTCCTTGATACCCAACTGCGTGCGAAGGGTATGAAAAATGTTTGTGAACTCCAACACATCTTGGTCCACTTTATGTATCTGTCCTCATAGCTTTTGACAGGGTAGTACTGCTCCTTGATGGCATCCCTGAATGAATTCCAAGTGGGTGCAACTGAAAATAGTGAGCCCATACTTTCATCCTTCTACTCGTAGTAGGTTCCCAACCAGTCCTTGACGTGGGGGGCTGCTTTGAATAGAAAAATCATGAATAGAAAAATACCCTTTTAGCAGATTTAACAATTTATCTACGATATCTACATCTATCTAGCCCTCGAATATGGGGATTTCAAAGTTAACTTGTACCTCAAAGGGTGTGGTGTTTCCAAAGTAGCTGTTGGAAGTAGCCGCGTTGCCCTTGGGTAGTTGCTGAAGGATCTGGGCAAAGCCATCCATCATTGCATTCCTTTGTCGCTCGAGGGCTTCTTCGAGCAAGATTTTGATAGGATCTCCTACCCCCTCATCTTTATTTTCATCCGCCATGGGAGGCCGTCGGGATTTGCGAGGTTGGTCTTGCAAAGGTTCGACCAGTTCAAGCCCTAACTCCTTATATCCGGACCTCGTTGGGGATATGCAAAGAAAAATAGAGAAAGAGCAGACTACTCTGATACCACTGATCCAGATTTAAATAGGAACACAACAAATTACAGAAATAACCATAAATACAGAGATGCAACATAAATAATACTTCATTTCATTACTGTAAAATAATGAAATATGCTTACAAATAGAAATGGAAATAAACTAGCTAGGGCGATGGTAGCTTATCTCTAAGAAGAGATGTGGCGGCTACATGCCTCTGAATTGTGTTACAATGAGCCTTGAAGGCCTATTTATTGTTGAGAAACAATGGAAAACCCTAAACATCCAAAAACCTAACCCTAGGAGATGAAGCACCATGTTATGGGTCTAGTTTTGGGTAAATTGGTACATCAACTTCCTGGGGTCGTAACTTTGCCATACAATCTCCGTTTGATGCACACCATAGCTTGTTAGAAAGATCTATTAGAGGAATACAACTTTTGGAAGAGAAACATGGGTCCATGGACCCTTGTTGCTCCCAGGTTTCCAAAAAACGTCGTTTAAGGCCTCAAAATGGCTTTGGAAGTTCAGGACCCGAAAAACTGCTAAACATGGTAAATTGTGCTACAATTAAGGAAACTGAAAAACTGATAGAGACAGTTGTGGGGGTCCAACTGGGATAGGTGGGTGGCCACCAACATCCACCTGGATCAGCTCCATCCATTGAGGTGCCTGAGGAAGAAGCAGGGGAAACCCAAACCGACAATGATATCATAGCTATGCTAGATGAGCTGATTATATCACTACATGCCTTGGTTGGCATTTCTTCACCTTAGACTCTCAAAATCCGAGGCTTTATTAAACATCAACGAATAATGGTATTGCTTGATAGTGGCAACACCCATAACTTTATCCATAAGAGAGTCACATAAGTTGTTCATTGTTTTGTGCGGGCAGTATCTAATTTCCAAGTCCTTATCGCTGATGGGGGGACCATGAAATGTGAAGGTCCCTGTGAAAATATTAAGCTTCATATGGGATATTACCACCTGAAGACCCACATGTTTGCTATTAAAATGGGTGGTTGCGACATTGTCCTGGGTGCTGAATAGCTTCGCACACTAGGCCCTACCACAATGGATTTTCAGGAGTTATATATGAGCTTTAAGTAGAATGACCACATTCATACATTAAGAGGACTCCAGGAAGGTGATGCTACTATCATAAGCTCAAATTGAATGGAGAAGATTTTAGAAAAGGGCCATCATGGAGTAGTCACCCAATTTAATGTCATTCAAGCAATTGAATCCACTACTCCTCATATTCATCCAGAGATGCAACATGTATTAGATTGCCACCAGCGCGTCTTTGACAAACCTAAAGAGCTTCCACTCTCTAGGGATGAACATGATCATATCATCCCTTTGGTCCTGTGTACACAACTGCCTAATGTCCGCCAATATCGATATCCTTTTTCCCAAAAGAATGAAATTGAAAAAATAATCAAGGAACTCCTTAAAGCTGATGTTATCTGTGTTGAAAAATGTGTAACTAGGTTCAGTCTTCATAAGTATGAAATGTATTCTTGTAAATATAAAATGAAAATGAAATTATTATTATTATTGGAGCATGGGTTTCATGCTCAAGTTATTTTATTTTACAGGTCAAGCATCCATTGAGTGTTTCCAGGGTTTGTCCTTGGTATAAGAGTCATTTTCATATATTGAAGGCCCTATAGGAACATTGTAAAACGTAAAGAAAAATTTATTTTGTCTTTAAAGTGTCAAAATACCTCCAATATCAATTCGGCCTAATGAGACGACAAGTCGGCCTAAATAAAGAGCCATGCCAAACCTTGAAGAAGCCTATATATAAGAGGAACTCATCCTCCATTTGGATCACTCGCTCACTCATCTCTTATGTGAAGAAGCATAGGAAGAATAAGTCAAGAAGGGAGTGCGCAGAAGAGGAAGTCGAAGAAGTTGAAGTTTCTGGGCCTTATTTATTCTTCTAGGAAGGTCAAAGATAGGGTTTTTCTGCGCTGGATCTTTTGAGGTTCGATTTTGAAGGAGAAAGAGAAGGGAAGGCAAGCGAAGGTCTCTTAGGGAATCCTACTAGCCCTAGGACTCAAGTGAACGCAAGAAAACTTAAGAGGAAGGATATTAGAGTGAGATCAAAGTCTCCTAGAGGAGCAAAAATAGTTGGAGCAGTTGTTGGGGAGCATAATTTTTGGATCTACTGGGAGGTTGAAGATATTGCAGTTGGAGGCCATGGTAGACTTGATATTGGAGGGTATTTTTCTGAATCTATGTCATGGTATTCGCCAATTGAAATATATGAAACATAAAGAAGAGATTTATGGGTTTTCCCCTCAAGAGGAGGGGTTTTGGCCCTGGCTTGGAGCCTATATACTGTGTCAATGTTCTTATTGTTTCAGTAGCTGTTTGATCTATTTCACATTGGAATAATAACAAACAAAGCTAGTAAGTAAAAAGGTAACTAAAAAAAATATCAAGTTAAGAGAATTAACATACTCATTTCCCTATTGAATTCTCGATAATCCGTCTAATCATCAGCCCTTATTCATCTCTAGTGGTCATGGTTCTAAAGAAAGATGGAGAATGGTGCATGTTTCTGGACTTTTGGGCCCTCAACAAGCTCACTATCAAGGACACATTTCCTATTCTGGTTGTTGATGATCTACTTGATGAACTGCATGGTGCTCAATTCTTTACCAAGCTAGACCTCTGCTCAAGCTATCACCAAATATGCATGAATGAAGTAGATATTGCCAAGACTTCTTTTCGAACTCATGAAGGCCATTATGAATTTCTGGTCATAACATTTGGTCTCTGTAATGCTCCATCTACTTTTCAAAGCCTCATGAATTACCTGCTGAAACCATATCTCCAAAAATGTGTCCTAGTCTTCTGTGATGACATTCTCATCTAGAACACAACCTGGGACAAACATCTTCAACATGTAGACCAAATATTGCAATTGCTCTGAGATCACAAGTTATTTTTCAAATTATCCAAGTTCTCTTTTGGTGAGGAAGAAGTTGAGTATTTGGACACATTGTGGGTTGTGAAGGAGTGAGGGTTGTTTTGAAAAAGATTCAGGCAATGCAAGATTGGCCCCCACCAAAAACTTGAAGAGTTTGAAGGGATTCTTGGGTCTCACTAGCTACTATCGCAAATTTTTCTGCAATTATGGATGCATTTCTAGACCCCTCGCTAATCTTTCTCCGGACTGATGCAACTCAGTAGGCCTTCTTGGCTCTCAAACATGCCATGTGTTCCACTCCTGTATTGGCCCGACCCAAATTCACCAAATCTTTTGGGATTTAATGTGATGCTTCAGGTATAGGTATTGGTGTTTTATTAATGCAAGAAGGTAGACCATTGGCTTTCACCGGCCAACAACTTAGTGGAAAACATATGGGTCAATCTACTTATGAGAAAGAAATGATGGCCATCTTACATGCAATAGACACCTGGTGGCCATAGTTGTTGGGGCGACGTTTCCAAATCCACAAGAACCATCAAAGCCTAAAATATTTTTTGGAGTAGTGTCTATCATCGCCATAGCAAAATAAATGGCTTCCCAAAATGTTGGGATATGAATATGAGATAATTTACAAGAAAGGGCATGACAATGTAGTGGATGATGCTTTATCATGCCAATTTAAGGATGAGAGCACCCTGCTATAATTCTCTCTACCCATACCAGATTGGGTTGAAGAGGCCCACAAGGAATGGTTCTCCCACCCATCTCTTTCCCAACTCATTAATAAATTAAGAGAAGATCATAATTCCTCAGCAGACTACTCTTGGAAGGATGAGATTCTTTTCTACAAGGATAGAGTAGTTATATCATTGGCCTCCACCCTCAAAACCCACATCTTGGATGAGTTGCACTCATCTCCAATTGCAGGGCATTCAGGCTTTCAGAAGACTTATGCTCATGCACACCATTCTTTCTTCTAGACTGGAATGAAAAATGACATTCTTACTTTTGTAGCTGAATGTGATGTGTGCCAATGCAACAAAGGGGAAATAGTCAAGTTTCCAGGAACCTTACAACCATTGCCACTCCCTACTTCTGTTTGGACGAATGTTTCCATGGATTTCATCACTGGTCTCCCAAAATTAGGAAAAAAATGAGTCATCATGGTGGTTGTGGACATACTTTATAAATATGCTCGTTTTTGTGCTCTACCACGCCCATTTACCCCCACTTTTATCACTCAAGTTTTCTTGGATCAAATCTTCAAAGTGCATGACATGCCGACTTCCATTATGTCTAATCACGACCCCACTTTCACCAACATATTTTGGCAGGAATTTTTCAAGCTACAGGGCACGCAAATCCAACTAAGTACTACCTATCATCCCTAAAACGATGGCCAAACAGAAGAAATCAACAGATATTTGGAGACCTATATGAGGTGCTTCACTTAAGAAAAGAAGCATCACTGGGTATAGTGGCTACCTTTAGCTGAATGGTGGTATAATATAACTATCATAAAGCCACCAAGATGACTCCATATGAGGAAGTGTATGGCAAACTCCCACCTTTACCTATTTCTTATATCCCTTGATGTTCTAAAGTACAGGTAGTTGATCAACTCCTACAAAACCATGCCGCCATGATCACTCATCTCAAAGATAATCTACATCAAGCTCAAAACCAAATGAAGCAACAGGCTGACCAACATCTTTCTGATCTCTCACTTCAAGAAGGGGATCATGTATTCTTATGACTCCAACCATATAAGAAAAAGTCTCTTAAAGAAAAGGGCTACCAGAATCTAGCACCAAAATTCTATGGGCCTTATCAGATACTTCAGTGCATAGGAACAATTGCCTACAAACTGACCTTGACACCCACTTCAAAAATCCATCTAGTCTTCCATGTATCACGCCTCAAGAAAGTGGTAGGGAACAATTTCCAATTTCAAACAAGTCTACCCGAATTGGATGAGGAAGGATCACTTTCACTCCAACCAGAACAAGCCCTCGATACTCGTGAAAGACATCTTCATGTCCTCACGATCAAGGAAGTCCTCATCAAGTGGAAAGACACCTCTCCAGAAGATGTGACTTGGGAAGCAACCACTATTCTTCAGAAGTTTCTGCAGCTTCAACCTTGTGGACAAGGCTGCTTTTGATGGGTAAGGGCATGTTAGGGTCCAACCCTAACCCCTTTATTTATGTAATAAGCCCAATCGGTCGAGTCAGAGTCATAGTTAGTTAGAGAGTCAATAAATCCCACATTAATAATTGTAAGTGGTTGACCCATATTAGAGAAAAGGGACCACAATTAGTTGTAAATGGGCCATAGTTAATAAATAAAGTGGTTAACTCATGTTATGCAAGGGACCACTAGTAGTTAGGATTTTGGATGCCATTTAGCTATAAATAGTCTTATTTAGTAAGGGAAAGATCATCGAGTCTTATTATAATTGAGCTATGCTCTGTTGGAGGTTGCCCCCTCGAAGAGGTAAGTGAACATTGAATTTGTTTATGAATAATAAAATACTTTTCCATTTTTCTCATTTCATGCGATAATTCTGTGTTCTGGGCTATATTTCTCCATATTTCTGGTATTCTAGATTTCTCGTAGGTCAAGAGCAAAACATCTTGGGAATGCTATAAAATCAAATTTGTGGAGTTTATTTTATATGTTGGTTTTGATATTTGATATTGTCATTTTTTGGAAGAGATTACTTCTTCTTGGTTTGTGAGGACGAAACCCCTTGTAGGTGACATTCTCCACATTATTGAGAGATATAATCTAGAGAATATCTTGGTGATTTCACATAAAGATCACAACTAGGCTTCATTGTTGGTTTGATATCTATAGTCTAGAGTAGATTTGAGGATATTTGTGGCAACAAAAGGGATTTTAGAGCTTTCAATAGCATTGCTGCTACAATGATTTTGAATATTTCAATTCAAAATCCGACTTATGCATTTCTAGATTTAGCGGGCATGCTTGAATTGTGTTTTTAAAACACATTGGTTATCTCAGTTTTTTTCATTTTGATCATAGATTGTAATCCCAACTCTAAAAATAAATATGAGTTGTATCACTTTGTGGGTTTCCCTAAATATTGTTATTTTATGAGTTATTTCATTGCTTCCAAAATTCTAAGTTATATCAGTTTGTAGGTTTTCCTAAATACTTTAATTTTTTGATTTATTTCATTATTGTCAATACTATCATTAGAAAAAAAATGAGGGTACATGTTATAGTGGTATCAGAGTAGTGTATCCTATCATTATGAAAGGTTTAATATGATAGTACAATGATATGTCAATATTTGACCAACAAAATTATACACACAATTAAAATACTTGTAGAAATAGGTTTGCTACAAATTTGGCTGCAGAAAATCAGAGGGCAATTGAGGGACAAAATATATGTAATATGAGTGATAGAGACCTTGGAAATTAGAACCCCAAAGACTTTTTTCTGAATTTGTTGGATGCCTTGCTTAGAGGGAAACAAGTTGTAGAGCAAGGAACCAAACATAGAATCGACAAGTGGATCTTTTAACAAAATTTATGGCTAGACAACTAGGAGTTAATATTGGTGGTAACAATGCATATAATGGAGACAACAATGGAGGCAACAATGGTTAGGGAGAGAATTTCGTTCATCAGGGTAGTTAAAACTTTTAGCATAGTTAATGTCTAGACAACTGAGAATTAATATTGGTGGTAACAATGCAAATAATGGAGACAACAATGAGGCAACAATGGTCAAGGTGATAATTTCGATCACGGGGGCAGTCAAAATCAATGAATTCGAACCATTAGTTTGAGGGCTCGTATGCCTACCTTCCCACCTAGAGCACCAACACCAATTGAAAATGAGCCATAAGTCACCAATTTGCAGAAATAGTTTATGCAATATTGGGAGAATAATGACCCATAATTTTAGGCCGCTATATCTCTCAAAGACTATATTGATATCTGGATGAAATATAAACCCCACAATAGTGACAAAACACAAAATTATAATTAGAAGAAGGTGGGGAAATTGACTCTCCAATATTATGATGGTTGAAGGAAGACTTCAACACGAACTTGGGTTCAAAAGGTTGATACCTATTTCCCACTCAGCCTAATTCTAGAGGAAGAGGTCATTAAATGTGCGACTATACACCTTGATGGCATAACATACGAGTGGTGGCATCATCAAATGACCACCATGGGACATGACAAGATCACTTCATATGCAAATTTTATAGAGAGGTTGATTGAGATAATTGATAAGAAGGATTCAAAGTTGCATTTCAAAGAGTTGGCACAAATTAAGTAGTGGGGTTTAGTTGACACTTATATTCAAATTATCAAAGGCTTACAGTGCTAGTCATTGATATTTCATAAATAAGACTCATGGTGCTATTTATGGATGGTTTGATAGAACCTTTGAGAGGTTGGATTAAGGCTCTCAATCCACCTACCTTGTAGGAAACCATCAATAAATCAAGGGACATGGAGTTTTCTACATCTAGAAGCAAGTTTCAGTCCAAAGTGTTCCCATAGAAGTGGGATAAAGACAAAATAACAATTTCAAAGAGAATCACAATAACCACAAAATGATTCTAGGTTATATACTGAGCAACTAAATGACCTTAGAAGAAGTTGCATTTCCGTTGTAGAAATCCATGGGATCTCTCACATAAATGAAATTTGAAACCAAAAGCTAGGCAATTAGAGTATTTTTCTGTTGAAGCATTTGCATCCAAAAAATCAGATCAACAATATGATTTGCAGAATGTTGATGCGGAGGGCACTTTAGAGAAAGAGTCCCAAAATGATAGGACCATAGCACAAATATATAGTGTAAAAATGGCGATCACATTCAAGGTGAGAGGTGTAGTATAGGGGCATCGAGTTGTTTCTTTGATTGATATATGGTTAACTCATAGTTTCATTGATGAGAGGCTCGTGACTATGAGGGGTTCGCAAACAAAAGAACTTGGTGGGTTTAAGGTGATGGTAGCTAACAGGTATACGATTCCTTGTACTCGTAAGATTTCAATTCTAGTTATATAGTTGGGTGAATATTAATTTCAAGATATGGTAGACATGGGGGATGATGATATTATTCTTGGTATGGAATGGATGATGTTCCTTGTAGAGTTCTATTTCAATCTACAAAAGTTAGAAATGAAGTTTGAACATCAAGGAAGGAAAGTAACACTGTGAGGAATTTTAGATGGAGGGCCTAGAGTGTTATCACTTAAGAGTATGGAGGGACTAATTAGACATGACTATATAGAGTGGGAAACAAAGTGTCTCATCATGGCAAAAGTTCCTATAGTTTTGGACCAACAAAATAAAAATTACCATCCTGATATTGAGGGGTTTCTATCCAAACATAGCAAGGTGTTTGAGAGTGTCCCTCAAGGAGTTCCTCCTACCAAGGGAATCAATCCTGTAATTGAGATGGAGGAAGGAGCCAAACCAACTATTATTACTCCTTATCGACATACCAAGAGGCACAAGGATGAAATAGAAAAGGAAAATAAGGAGTTACTCGAGGTGGAGCACATAAGACCTAACTAAAGTTCTGTTGTAGTGAAAACTCAACACCCCCATTTTTGACTTATTTATTTCAAATAATTTCCATAAATTTTTGGTTGAATCACCTTTTTGATATTTTCTTTTGGTTAAGTGTCCTACAATTTTTCCATCTTTTCGTTTTCGTTGGATTTCTATTTTGATTGCTTCAGTGAGTTTGAACTTTCGCTAGCTTTCCATCGGTTATTGTTTCATCTCATTTGGTTACACGATTTGAAAATGGTGCTCATCTGAAGTTTGATATATTTTCACTGCATGAGTTAAAAAATGTACATTATTTTAATTTTTTTAAATAAATTAGTAATTCATTGTAAATATTAATTCCTAGTTAATTTTTACTATTTTTTTCATTTTTCACTAATTAATTCCTAATTAATTTTTACTATTTTTTTCATTTTTCACTAATGGTCCTAAAAAATCGCTGAGCCAAATTGTAGAACAATTAAAATTATGTATTTTTCTGGATCTCGATAATTGATTCCTAATTTTTTTAAAAATTACGAGACACGAAATCTCAAAATTGCAAAGTGGTTGTAGTTAATTTTGTAGGATTTTTAATTACCAAATTGGCTGTAGTTTATAATAGAGGAGTTCCACTTCAAGTGGGTCCCACTTGACCTCACCTCTTCCCTTCCTTTACAAAATCACTGATGAAAAAATCCCGATGAAAAGTCTCAATATCCGATATTTGAAAAGTCCTAATATTTTCAAAAATTTCCAATATTTATTTATTTTTCCCGATATTAAAGTTCTGATATCGAATATCGGATATTGACTTTTTATTTTGGTACACATTTTAAAAATTATGATATCATAATCATTCTGATATCCGATAAATATACGATAAATATTCGCATGGTCGCCTCCAGCCATGTCACTTTCGTCATATGGCCCTCTTTACACCTCACATGCACCTCCCTTCACGTTATGTTATACACGATCCCTCCTCCTTTAATATTCGATCCATGGAATGGATCTAAAGCCACTTCTTTTTTATTCGATCCATGGAATGGATCTCAAAGAAACTATGAAGTAATAAAATAGTTTTATTAAAAAGTTATAAAATATATTTTAATTATAATATTATTATATTTTAAATTATAAAATATAATTTTAATATAATATTTAATTAAATTTATAATTATATATATTAGTTGCAATTAAATTAATATTTAAATTAATATTAATTAAATAATGACTATTAATTAATTTAGGGTTAGATTTTTAATTAAAAATTTCTTATTTTTGGCCTAAGTAGCAAATTTTCTAGAATTTTGGCAATTTTGACACGTCAATGGGAAAATGAAATTTCATATCATAATCTTGAATGGGAAAATGAAGTTTCAAATCATAATCATGAACATCAAGAACTATTACTCTTCCAATTCCAATTGATGTTCATTTCTTATCACTTCTTCCTTTTCTCTCAAAAGCAGTGCCGACAAGAGAGTGTATTTTCGCAATATGACAAACGATCTAATTCAATTAATGATCTTCCGTTGAATCCATTAGATTTCCATCCATATTTCATTGACACATTTGAAAGAAATTTGGATAGTTTTCCTAAACTGAAGATTGTTAATAATTTAACATATGTACATAATATTTGCAATTTCATGCAAGCCATTGTATATAAAAATGCATTTCCACAATCTGGCTTGCTATCCTCTCTTTTGAACCTCTTCAAACCATTAATGGAAATCCATCTACATTTCCATGATCCAATTGAAATTCAGTTGGAAAGGACATTTCAAGAGAAGGTGATTGTAAATAAGTTGCTTCCTGTAAATATGTTAGCAATTAGTATACATACTATATTCAAATTTATTTTTACTCATTTAACTATATTCTTATTACTAGTGTTTGACCTATACATACATGTAGGAGTTAGAATGAGAGAATGATTACATTAGAAATACGACTATACTTAGTCATTTTTCTTTTCATTGAGTTAATAATAGGAATATATTAATTTAGATTAGATTATTTTTCTGTTTGCATTTATTTCATTATTGCAAAATTTTAATAAGCAAGTAATGAATCCGATTTTTTCTTGGCATCCCCTTTCATTTTCTGGCAAAAATTGCTTAGAAGATATAAAATTTCTTATATAGTCGGATCATGCACACTTGTGAAAGAACTTGATTGTCTTGTTTTTGCAAAAACTTCATCACATTGTTAAAAATGTTTTTTTAATCATATATGAAGAAATTCCAAGGAATTGCTACAACTCGGCAATTTTTTGATTCACAAGTATTTCTAAACAACTCATTTTCACCACTCTTGTCCTCCGATGTAAATTTGAGGTGGATGCTATTTGAAAGTTTGTAACTTTTCATTTTTTACTGAACAAGTAGATGATGTTGAACATATGCAAATTTTAAGAAGTGTATGGGAGAAATTGAAGATTCATGAGGTAAAATTACAGTCAATATTCTCCCATGTATGCATTAATAAGTTCATCTTCATCTGTTGTTAGTTTTCTCTTTTTCATAGTTTACTTATTATTTCTATTTTGTTTATTTTGCATGTCTTCATTGATTTGATTTTGGAGACTTGAGATAAGCAAGCAGTCAATCCTTTATAATCTGCAACATGTCAAAGGAAATATTTGTTATTTCATCAGAATTTGGGTATTCTTTAGTTTTGCTTCTATCCACTGAAACCTTGATATGCCTTTTTGTATTAAATTAATGCATTATTGGAAGATTCATATCAGATCCTTATAATATCATAACTTTCCTCATAAGAAAGTTATGATAAAATATTTCTCTGATCAAATATTCCCGATAGTTAATATAATTATTAAAGGGGTTTTTGTTAAAAGGAAAAGTTGAGTTGGGTGCTTCCTTTTAAATTAAATACTTTAAGAGTTGTCAGCTCCACAACTTCCACTTGGAATATCATCCTTCACAAATATCATAACATATATAGTGTACCACGCTCAAAGCTTCCGATATCTCAATATTCCCGATGCCTCCTACTTCCAATATCTGATATTCCTGTCCTCAACCTATATCATGACTTTCATATCGGATGCTTTCTCTTTAAATCCCTAATATCACTTCCCGCTTCTTCTTATTACCAGTTATTTCTTTAAATATGATTTATCAGAAGTTTCAACATCGTAACTTTCTAAAGTATAGCCAAGTGATTTCTTCGATATATTTCTTCCGATATACTGATGTGTGCAGACCCACGTGAGTTCATGTTTTTACATCTAACAATATGAGTCAATAATCATATTCTGCCTCTCATCGATGCAGCTGAAATGAAATTCTTACACTCTTTATTACTCAGATGTGCTAAAAACAGAGGAAAATTTACATAAAACTCTTGCAACAAATAATCTTATCCATGTTTTTATCTATACTTATTCCAAATCTCACATTTGTCGGTTGAGTTAATTTTTTTTTTTTCCATTTGCACTCATTCATTTTACATTCGCTTCAATCACATTGCTTCTTCCGAATTGATTGAAGGCCTATATCTGGTAATTATCGGAATCCCGATTTTTGCTGTTCACTTTCCGATATCGGATTATTGGGTTTATGTTATATCAGAACCATTTCAAAAATAATTTCCTAGGCATTTCTCTAAGATCTACGAGCCCCATTTGATTTTATCTGCTCAAAATCCTTGATCTTAGAATCTCGTAGAAATCATCATGAACTATTATCATACTCGAGTTCCAATACTATATTTTTTTCCAATATTGATTTCGAGTTTCCTTTTATCGGAACTTTTATTTAAAAAGATCTACTTCCGATATTGGAAGTGAAAATAAATTAAACTTCTGAAAATAATTTCCACCGAAAACATTCAAATAATAAAAGGCCCATATGATATTAGAATGTGTAAATATCGTAAGTTTTATTTCATAAGTCCTCCGATCTGTCCAACCCCTTCGATGACTAATACGTTAACTCCTCCGATCACATAGTCTTATCGAACCTCAGAGTTCTTGTCACCTCGGGGCTCCTTTGAAAATGTTATGATATCTTAATATCTTCGATGGAATTGAAACCTCCGATATGACGTAATTAGAATATCTCTGATCTTCGGTGGCATGAAAAACCTACAATATGATCTAATATATCTAATTGTGTAGAAAGACCTCCGATCAAGTTTTGATGGTTTTCGTTAATAATGTAAGGGAGATGTAATATCTAAACTCTGGTCTTGAATTTTGGAATTTTATGAGAATTATGGAGTGAATATGAAATTTGAAATACTGAGAGAACAATTATCACTACAAAAGCACATTATCATTATTCTAATTTTTGATGGATTTTGTTTATTTTAGATTCCTTGGACATGAAACATTGTTTTCTTTTAGTTGAGTGCTTGCTTTAGTTTAGATTTAATAAATGATGATTTTAGGTTATTCTTCATGTTTTTAATTCTAATTAAAAGAAGAGGTTATCTTTTATCAGAGAAAATGATATCTCCCAGGTAAGATCAAACAAAATTTTCCAATGGTAAGTTTCATATGTCAACTTTCATTCATTTTCATTTCTTTACTTTTGTTTTTAGTTTTTGTTGATATAAAACTCTGTTTTGTAGCTCTTCATAATCTTTTTCACACCTCTACTAGTTTAGATTTAAAACTCATTCTCCTTGTTTTCTTTTTGAGTTTTGGAGCAACAATATTGATTGATCATTAAATCAGCTAAATTGGGGAGTCTTTGAATTTTTTATCTGTTTCATACGTATATTTTTTATTGGAAAATTGTCAGGATGTTCTTATGTAGGTTTTGCTTTAAAACAAGAAAACTTGCAGTAGACAAAGACTTTTCATTTGGATTGAATTTTACTTCATGACTGCTATTTCCCTTATAGTTTGGAAGCTTAATCACTTATAACTCCATAGGATAAAATTTATTAGATTCTCAACACAACATAGACACACATATGGTTTTCTTCTTTTATGTGTTTGTTGAGACATTTTATAGTTAACATTGTTGGAGTTGATTCTTTAAAATTGAGATTTTCCCTTTAGCTTTCACTTTATTCATTTTTACATTTTTAGAGTTTGCTGATTTATTTTTCTACTTTAGTTTGAGGTTCTTTTCCTTTTTCTTTTGGTTTTCGTTTGATTGTGGTGATTGTGCCATGATTTATGTGGAAGACCTGTTACTTACCCAATAATGGTTGGCATACATGCGACCTTTTTACTCTATCTATTTCAATGAATTTCATTTATTATTAAAGATATATCTTTATGGAACCACAAGGCCTCTTGCTTTAAATTTTTTCATGGAGGAACACACATCCTTTATAAGTAACATAGTTCACCTTTTCAAAGAAAGAACTGACTTGAGTTTAACTCAATGGATCCCGCCCACCCCTCCACTTTATAAAACCTCTTATTGATAGTCACGGGGAAAAACTTTTGGAGTCAACATTATGAAGGTATTATATCCATTAACATAAGTCTCTATTACCTTCCCACCTCTTTCACTCGGTTACATCATAAACTAAAAGCTCACAAATGCGCTTATCAAATGGGTGATTAAAACAGGAAGTATGGGAAGTACAAGTAAACCTGAGGGAGCTATGGACATTCACTGGTAGCAGCGCTAGGCTTGTATGGCATAAAAGACAACTTCACTGGGGTACTGTTCATGCTCGCTGGCAACGAAGCGATGTTAGAGACCATTCATAACAATGGATATATGCTTTATAAAAAAACTCCTATATGTACCTTCTACTATTTCTCATATGAGATAACTTTAAAATAAAGTTTTCTCAAAACTTTGGATTCATGATTTTTATTCAAGCTTGCGTTGTGTACTTATCTTTTCATAACTCATATTGCTTAATATATTTATGTGGGACCCATAGAAATGTTTTATTGTTTGATGATTCAATGGACTCCATTATTTTTAACCTTTGGGTAAATTAAAGTTCATTATCTTTAACTAGAGATAACTGGTTCTTCTTAGTGTGTTGCTAGCATTGTAGTGCAAACTCAATACCCCCATTTTTGACCTATTTATTTCAAATAATGGAGACCTTTTCCATAATTTTTTTGCTAAATCATCTTTTTGATATTTTCTTTTGGTTAAGTGTCCTACAATTTTGCCATTTTTTTTTTGTTTTCGTCGGATTTCTATTTTGATTGCTTCATTAAGTTTGAATTTTTTCTAGCTTTCCGTCAATACTTGTTTCATCTCATTTGGTTACACGGTTTGCAAATGGTGTTAATCCGAAGTTTGATAATTTTTACCGCTTGAGTTAAAAAATGTACAAAATGTATATTATTTTCATTTTTGTAAATAAATTAGTAATTCATTGTAAATATTAATTGCTAGTTAATTTTTACTAATTTTTCATTTTTCACTAACAGTCCTACAAAATCGCTAGCCAAATTGTGGAACAATTAAAATTATGCTTTTTCGAGATCTCGGTAATTGATTCCAATTCCTAATTTTAAAAGAAATTACGAGACCCGAAATCTCAAAATTGCAAACTGGCTGTAGTTCATTTTGTAGGATTTTTAATTACCAAAGTGGTTATAGTTTATAATAGAGGAGTTCCACTCCAAGCAGGCCCCACTTCACCTCACCTCCTCCATTCCTTTACAAAAGTCCCGATGAAAAATCCCAATGAAAACTCTCGATATTCGATAAAACTCCCGATATAATTTTCTTGATATTTGAAAAGTCCCGATATTTTAAAAAATTCCCAATATTTAAAAATTTTCTCGATATTAAAAATTATGATATCAAATATCGGATATTGGCCTTTTATTTTGGTGCACATTTTAAAAATTACGATATCATAATAGTTCCGATATCCGATAAATATGCGATGGATATTTTGATTTTATCGTATGGTTGCCTCCCGCTGTCTCGCTTCTGTCATGTGACCTTCCCATGCGCTTCCTCCCACACGCCTCCATTCACCGTATGTTATATACGACCCCTCCTCTAATATTCAATCCATGGAATGGATCCAAAGCCACTTGTTTTTTATTCGATCCATGGAATGGATCTCAAAGCCACTATGAATTAATAAAATAATTTTTAATAAAATTATAAACATGTTTTATAAAATATATATTTAAATCATAATTTTTAATATATTTAACTATAGATTTAATATAATATATTTTTAAATTTTAATTAAGTTTATTTAATCTATATAATAGTTTGTATTTAATTTATTATAATAAAATATTAATTAAATAATAATTGTTATAAGTTGAGATAATTTTTAATTAAATTTTTCTATTTTTGGCACAACAAATTTTCCAGAATTTTGGCAATTTTGACACGTCAATGATGGAAGCTCATAAGTTGAATTTTACTTGGCCAAATGAGGCCCAAGACGACTCGCTAGATAGATAAAATCACGAAGAATATTAATGACGTGGTTGCATGACCAGATTCGGTCATTTAATGAGCCTAAAATTTAGCATAATATCAAGCTTCGAATTTGTAAACACAATTATTTTTCTGAGTTTAATTTTTTGCATTTTCATTTGCTCATAGCCTCTACTAAGTGCATATCCATTCAACTATGCTTTCTTTGACCAATAAGATCTTTACAAGGATCAATGAAAAACTCCAGATTCCCTTTTATTTATTTAATTAATTAAAATTTATTGGAGATGTTTTTATTTTCCAGAATTTGATATATATATATATATTTTTATTTTAATTTGCATTTTAGTTGAATTTTGATTGGTTTTGGCAAGAGAACAGTTGAAGAGATGAGGAAGAGAACATTTAAATCAATGATATTACTTCAACAAGAGGGAAAAAGAATTGGGACCAATGAAAATTGTTGGAGCAGATTTATTCTTCAACAACTCTCCTATTTGGAATTCATTTTTGTAATTATAAATAATGGGTTGTAGAATGAAGAAGGGGTTTCTCTTCTCTGCAATTCTAGAATCTTAAAAGCACTATTGTAATAGGAGTTTTATGCTATAGGTAGAGAGGATAAATCTCACATCTGAGAATTATTGGGATTTATCTTTTTCCATTCTGAACTGTGTATGAGAGGTAGAGTTTTGATTATTGCAACTCTTTCTTTTAGCAGCAAAATTTATGGTTTGGAGGAGATTGTAAGAGATTTAAAGAATTGGGAAAGAGACCAGGTTTAATCAATATGTGTTTTGAATACTATTATTTTTAATACATATTTGATTTCTTTTGATAAAAGAATTATGTTATTGGATTTATATTTGTGCATTTATGTCAACATGAATTCCTTTGTTGTGGCTTGGCTATCTAATCTATTTGTCTCATGATTCTGTTATCAATTTTGTATTTTTCTCTTGTGCATTCAAAACAAATTTCCGAGTGACTATTTACTCAGAAATCTGCCATTTAATCCTTATTTAATTACTAGTAACATTATGTGAACTATTATCTAATGTTATTGGTTCATCATTCATTGTTAAATAGTTTAATGGTTATTAGCATTATGAAAATTTCTTCCTAATGTTAATGATTAATCATCTCTGTTAATAGATCTCTGAACAAAATATGTTTTGGTATTCATAATATCAGTTAATTGAACTACTTCATTAACTTGATATTCATTATAAGCCAGGCATATTTAAATCTCAATCATTTAATTACTTTGCTCTTGGTTGGGTTATATCTACATCTTCCTAATTGAGATAGGCTTAGGAGTGATTTGTTTTTGCTCGTATTCTAGGATTAGTTTGTGTTTATATTAATCATTACATTTCTATAAGTCCTCTTATCAAAGAGACAAACTTTAATTGTGGCCTGTCTGAGCCCTAGATCATCTTAATCATCACTTTCTTACTTGATCAACAAGAAGAGTCGATATGATGCCTCTTCTCTATTGGTGGCTGAAAGTCATAATTTAAGCCAGTAGAGGTAGAGAGAAGGTAAATGGACCTAGTTTAACCAGTTGGAACCACCATTCCAAACGGAAAAGGAGCTGCCTTAAGATCTTCACTCGGTGGTCTCCTTTATAATGTTGAGGCAAACATTTTGAGCCTACAACAAGTCCTTTCACATCAAAAATAATGTTGGTAAAAATAAGGATGCAACAATACATAAGTGCATTGATTACATGGCCCTGAACAAAAAGACAATTATGAACATGTATCCAATTCCTAAGTTAGATGAAATGATCAATGAGGTGCATGGGGCACAATAATTTTCTAAGATAGATTTGAGGTAAGGGTATCATTAGATTCAGAAGAGAGAAGAGGATATTGATAAGACTACTTTGATATGCCATTTATGCATTTTGAGTTTTTGGTAATGCCCTTTGGATTGACGAATGACCTAGCCACTTTTCATAATTGTATGGAACAAGTGTTTAGGAGATATTCAAGGAGATTTGTTTTGATATTCTTTGATGACATCCTAATTTTCAGTAAGACTTGGGAGGAACATATGCAACATCTTGAGGAGGTCAAGGCTATTCTAAAATGCTCTACACCTACACATCTCACCTAGCTTAAGGGATTCTTTGGTCCTTACGAGTTCTACATTAGACTTGTTAAGGGATTTTCACAAACTGCATCACCACTTATGGATTTGACTAAGAAGGGGAACTTTGAGTGGTATGATTTAGCATAGAAGCTTTTTTTATCACTTTGTGCAAGTGATGTCCACATGCCCTATGTTGGCAATACTAGATTTCTCTAAACCTTTGAGTTGGAGTGTGATGCTTTAGGAGAGTGGATAGGAGCTATTTTCATGCAGGATAAGAACCTTATCACTTTTGAGAGAAAAAAAATCAAGAGGTGTGGAGAGGAGTTACTTAGTTTATGATAGAGAGATGTTGGCTATTATGCACGCCTTAGTTAAATTTAGACCATACCTATTTTGGGGTAAGTTTATCATCAAAACGGATCATAATAGCATGAAATATTTCATGAACCATAAGGATCTAAATTATAGGTAGCATAAGTGGGTTATTATATTGCAAACATATGATTTTGAAATTGTATATGTCAAGGGAAAGAAGAATATATTTGCCGATGCACTTTCCAAGAGGCCTCACATATGTTCATTGGTGGAAAATTTTGCTGATTGGAGGGAGTTAATTATAGTAGAGTATGCCAAAGATTCATGGGAAACAAGAATTATGGAAGGCATAGTTCATGATGATGGATGGTAAATGAGTTGATCATGTATAATGACATAATTTATTTGGTTCCTTCTTCACAACCTAAGAGGGAATTTCATGATGTTGAATTTCGTAGATATGGTTGGTCCTCATAATTAATATTTTATCCCTTTAAATCATTAATATAAGACATGTTCTTCATGTTGGTATCATAAGAGAAACTTTTGAATTTTGAATTTTGAAATTTTTTCTCGAAACTTGTTAAATTGGCACTCCTTCAAGTCAAGTAAGCCCCGATGAAGAGACACCCGTTTTGGCAAGTAGAACACTATATATAGAGCACTCAACCTCCTCCACAAGGCCCCATTCAACCTCACACAAGATAATATATATATTTTGGGTATTTGAGCGAAGAAGAAGAAGGACTAAGAAGGATGAAGAAGGATGAAGAAGGATGAATTAATCCCTAACATTTCTCTCTCTCTCTCTCTCTCTCTTGACTTCACATGTGTGATTTTTTGGGTAGTAGGTCAAACTTTTGGGCAGTAATTTCTGGGTTGCAGGGCCGAGTTTTTGGACATATTTTGGGAGGGTGGAATTTAGTCTAGGAATATCAGAGAAGGTCAATTTTGTTGGGCTGAATATTGACTTAACAAGAGGGATATTTGACCATGTTTTACCATAACATTGTTGGTCAATTAAACCATCGTAGTTGATTAGAAAAATTAAGTGTATCTCTTGTTGAAATGAATAATTTCTCTAAGGAAAACATTGCTAGGTTTTTTCCAAAGTGGGTTTTCCCAATGGAAATCTTGTGTTGTCTTTGTGCATTGTGATCTCTATTGTCCTTATGAATTTATGATGGAATTTCTAAAGTGTGATTGCTTAATGATAAATTGTAAGTTCTAAAAGAATATATACATCATTAGAAGTAATTATGAGTATTTCAAAAATTAGTGCTTGTATCTATTACACTTCAAAAGTCAACACATGACGCACCTATGATTGGTCAACTAGGTTTCTTTAAAACCTATAAGAAAATCTAGGAGAGATTTAAATGAAAAGGACTTAAGAATGAAGTCCTTAAGTATGTTAGAGAGTTTCCTACTTTCGAGCAAAACAACAATGGACATACTTATCTAGTTGGTATGCTTAAGCCCCTACCCATTCTTAATAATAATTAGGAATCTCTCTCTATAGATTTCATTATAGGGTTACCTAAGGTATTTTGGTAAAGGTTGCATATATGTGGTGGTTGATAGGTTGACTAAGTTTGCACACTTCTTTTCCATTTCAACGACTTATACATCAACGTAGGTAGTTGATTTGTTTTCAGGGATATTTGTAGGTTGCACAGGATGCCCAAGAATTTTATTAGAGATAAGGACGAGAAGTTCTTGAGTATGTTTTGGTAGGATCTCTTCACATTGAGTGGGACTGAGATCATTCCTAGCACTAGATACCACCCATAGATAGATGGTCAAACTTAGATAGTGAACAAATGGGTGGAAGAGTATCTCAGGAACCATGTTTCTGGACAACAAAGAGCTTAGATCAAATGGCTACACCTTGGTCAATATTGTTATAATATTACTTATCACATGTATATCAAGATGTCACCATTTATGGTTATATATGGTTATGAGTCTCCCAAGTTCATAGATATACCATTTGGGGATAATGGAATGCTTAAGGAAAAGGAATTACTACAAGAGAGTCAAGACACCATGAAGTCACTAAAGGAAAATTTGTAACATGCACATAATTAACAAAAGTTGTATGCTGATCAACATGAGATAGAGCACAGTTTTGAGGTTGGGGACATGGTTTATTTGATATTTCATCCATACATACAATCTACTCTCAAGAAGAGTGGAGCAGAGAAACACAATCCTAGGTTTTATGGACCATTAAGAGTCTCTCGAAGGGTTGGAGAGCTTGCCTATGAACTTGAGTTACCAACTAGTAGTAGGGTTCATAATGTATTTTATGTATCTAGGCTCAAGAAGGAACTTGGTCATAATGTGGTTCTCTCATATGAGTTTCCAACATTGGATGAGGAGGGTAAGTTGATATTTATTCTAGAGGCCATCATTGACATTAGAGAGAGGACTCTTTGTAAGAGGTCCATCAAAGATTTTATGGTCAAATAGAAGAACTTGTCAGTAAAGGATGCCACATAGGAAGACGAACAAATATTGTAGCATCTAGCTGAGATTGCTTGAGGACAAGCAATTTTTGGAAGGGAAAAGTATAATGTCCCCTTCCTAACCAATGGAGTTGGTGTACCTCTAGCCTATTAGTTGGTTCTTGTAGGGTATTGGGTTATGATTAGGGAACCTTGGAGGCAATTAATCTAGTAGTTTGGTAGTATTTGATGGTAAGTTGAGATATTATTGAGATTATGAGTAGGGTGCCTTTTTTTCAGGAATGAATTTAAGATAGTTTTCTAATACATATTGTCTTCAGTAAGCTAGTTTCAAGTATCAAATGGGTCAACTGGCAAACTTAATATTTTTAGTATTGTCTATGGATTCATTTTTTATGACTATTTCAACATTTTATATAGTCTAATGGTTTTAAATAGAATAACTATAAGTTATTAATTAATACAAATAGATCAAATACTTAACTTTATAGCTATTTTAATATTTTTAATGAATGGACTATAAGGGTCGTTTATAAAGTGGAAGATGTTTTATTTAAAAAAAGAAAAAAAAGAATGAAGCCTTTGATTGGGAGACTAAACACGATTTTATTTAGTCCCTCATGGCTTAATGAAGAGGGTTGAACGTCTTGGGAGAGTTATAAAAGAAAATTTTGTGGAGTTCATTTTATATGTTGGTTTTGAAATTTCATATTTCTATTTTCTAGAGTAGATTATTTCTTCTTGGTTTGTGAGGATGAAACCCCTTGCATGCAACATTCTCCACGTTATTGAGAGATACAATATGGAGAATATCTTGGTGATTTCACACAAATATAACAATTGTGATTTATTTTTGGTTTGATGTCTATAGTATAGAGCACATTTGAGGATATTTGTGGCAGTAGAAGGATTTTAGAGCTTCATACAATAACATTGCTACAATGAATTTGTAAATTTCAATTCAAAATCAGACTTATGCATTTATAAAGTTAATGGGTAGGATTGAATTATGCTTTCAAAGCATTTTGGTTATCTGGGTATTGTTCATTTTAATCACACATTGTAATCCCAACTCTAAAAATAACTTGAGTTATATAATTTTGTGGGTTTTCCTAAATATTGTTATTTTCTGAGTTATTTCATTGCCGCCAAAAATTTGAGTTATATTACTTTGTGAGTTTTTCTAAATATTTTTATTTTCTGAGTTATTTCATTGTTGCTAGTATTATCATTGTCAAAAACAAAAACAAAAACAAAAATGAGGGTGTATGTTAAAACTTATTTGTGTCTTTCAACTCTTTCCTTAAAAAAATTACTTCAAAAAATTGATTTTAAATGGTCGTTTATCTAAATAAACCTTATTTATCATTTAGAAACCGAATACTAAACATTTTAATATTTATAGTTTTGTATGTCCCAATTTTTCATGAATATGAGTATGAATATTATATATCACATATCAATTCCAAGGAATAATTGATTTGAATTCAATTTCCCATTTTATCTCTTTAAATTTGAGTCAAAATTGAGTTCTGGCATAAATGAAAAAATGACATAAAAACAACTCCACACTACCTTTTATTAGAGATAAACACACAATTTTATCTAATAATGAGTGCATCCAACACTATGAGTTAGTAGTTATAAACCAAAACATCCATCCTCTAATTTACACAATCTCGTGAAGTTGAGTAGTATGATATTTTCAGGTCCCTATTTGTATCACTGTATCCCTGCTAGAAACCAACCATGGATGCTCATAAAATATTCACAACTTCAGGAGGGCCAACACATATTATGGTGCACCATGGACCTTCAGGAGTGTAGCACCAATCTCTTTCCTCCCAACAATATGCCCACTTCAGTTGTACTAAAATTAAACTATGCCTTTCTACTTCTTTTTTGTTAACGCCTTAATGAAATTGTATAATTAACCAAGAATTACATCATTTTAAACATTCAAATAAAATTCAAGAAACAAAAATATATATGTAGGTAGCCTAAAATAATCCTAACAATCGAAAATGGTTTATATACAAAAGTGGCACAAATACCTTACATATATTCAACCCACTTAGACTTACAACTCTTGGTTATTCAACTGATTCAAGACTTAGGTCTTTGTCCAAAATATATGGCTCAAATTTGGCTCACCCAAAGTTAATCTCTCAGCCAAACATTAGTTCATCTCCCCATACCACTACTTAGTTTAAACTTTTGTTCAACTCGAGTTGAACTCAGTTCATGCTTTAGTACGACATTGACCCAAAATCGGCCTATCTTATGCATCAAAGAACCAATTGACCATAATTTGTACTTCGGTTTGCAAACTTCCCACATAACCCAATGCTCCTCAACTACTCTACACAAGATAGATCTCGATCCAAACGCCTACCAAAGTTTTGTGGTGTGTGACCTCATTATGTAAGACTCATTGTCTTATATGTACCATGATTTGAATTGGATCATTATATAATTTTTCATTCATATTGATGCCTTTAGAATGGAAAAAGTAGAGAGTTCATATTACAGGAGTATTTTTAGCAGCGGGACTCAGTTTGGAGAATTAGGGTCATAAACCTTATAGAGCCAATTTGAGGCCTTAAATGATATTTTTTGGCGTAATATTTTCCACATAAGGGAAACACCTTATGATTCTATTGTACACTCGAATACCTTTCTAACAGTGCAAGAATCAAGGCAATTGAAGTTCGAATGAAAATTTTATGCCTCCAGAAATTTTACCTATTGTGATTGACCATCATAATTAGAGAGGATGCCATGTCATCCCTCATTAGTCATGGAAAAGGGGATAGACACATGGATACTATGTACAAGAATCTATAAGGTTCGAGTTGCAACTCATGTTGAGGGTTAAACCCTAATTAGCTATCAATCTATGCTATAATTAGGCCAGTATTCTATTCAAGTGCATTTTGTTTCATAGTAGAGAAGAGTAGTTGAGAGTGGATAAAAAGAGAGCATAACATATGAGATTTGTGTTATGTAGTAGCCCATGGGCCACAGGTCTTCGGTAACTCTATAATATTCCTACTCGTTTGTATTTACATCATTTTTATTTAGATAAAAGAGAGCACAACAACCTCACCTTTCAATTGGGTTTTCTCTCGAAAGAGTTTCCTAGATCATATCTTGGTGTTCATTATGATTGGTGTGTGTTTGTATTTCATTTTTTTCTATTTTTCAAATTTTATTTTTTACATGTATAAGTAAAAATTAAATAAATAATAAATCTAAAATATAAGGAAAATCAACCCTCATAGTCTAGGTTTCAAAATTTAGTCTGTTTGCATCAGTTATGTTGTGACAAATTGTGCAATGGAATATCCAAGGTAGTTTATAGATCATATTAGTATGAGAGTAGGTTCCTTTGTGCATATTGTGGGAATTTGTAGGATATCAAGTTGGATTGAGTAGAAATTCATAAAACCCGAGTCATGGCTGGAAAATTAGTTTATGATAACCCTTGAGATCAAACATAAGATATTTTTGCATGATTAGAAGCACAAGTCACATATTTAAATCATGATGTGAGGATATTCATGGAAGTCCTAACAAATAAGATTAGGCTATGCTAAGAAGAGGAGGTTCCAACAAAGAGGTCAAATCTTAGGAGAAATTGAGTGGTTGGGAAGAACTAGAGAAGGAGTCTAGGAAACTTGAAAAAGAGTAGCTGATTTAGAGTGTTGTGAACCATTCACAATCTCTCCTGAAGATGGAAGCAAAGGTGGGAATCAATATATATCAATGTAATATTGATGCTTTTAAATTAAATTATTGGTTGTAGAAGTTAGAGGTTTAATTTAGTGTTCACCGCATAGATGAGGAACATAAAATTTCATTTGCTCTTTTGAAATTGGAAGGCCATGCCTTAACCTACTGGGAAAGCTGTATAGAAACCTTGAGGGTGGAGAGGGATCCTATAATAAATAAGTGCAAGGATTTAAAAACTCTCATAAATTCCGAATTATACCTTATTGGTTATGTACAAAACTAGTGGATATGGTGTCATTCCTTGAGGCAAAGATAAGGGCATATTGTACAGGAGTACACCACAAAATTACAGAAGATGGAAATAATGTTGGATATATATCCCAAGAAGACGTACTCAAGTATATGGGGGGTCTATGAAGCCATATATGAAAGCAAGTGATAATGTTCGAACCTAGATCAATGGATGAGGCTTATGGGTAGGCACAATACGTGGAAAACATATGTTAGAAGAAAGGTCAGTTGAATTGTTTAAAGCAGAATAAACACCAGGAAGCTTTAAAAGAAGGGAAGAAGAAGTGGAATGGAGGGAAGGAAGAGAAGGTAACCACAACACACTAGTAAAAATATCCTTGCGACCACTATAACATTGATGGTTACACAGAGGAGAAGCATTAGAAATTAAATCCATAACTCATCTCGAAGAATTGAAAGGACAAGAAGAAGAATAACCCCATAGCCATAGATTCAAGCAATCAAGTGGAAATTAACTTGGATGTGGATGAGAATATAATTTTCAAAAAAATGTAGAAAGGGGTGAACCTAAGTATCCTTCAACAACAAGAAAAGGAGATGACAAAACTCTTACATATAAAGATACATGTCAAGATGACAAAAATTGATATTTTGTTCAACTTAGGACCACAAAAAAATATCATTGTAGTAGAGATGGTAAACAAATTGGGATTATAGGTTTGAGATAATCCTAGTCCATATCCATTAGGATGGGTAAATAAGGATGTAGAAATCATGGTAAAAAAACAATGTAATTTTTTTTTGCTATAAGCGCTGATTTTGTTGATGAAGTAGAGTTGAATGTAGTTCCACTTAATGTATGTGGAGTTGTATTGGGAGCCCCTATATGTACATGCAAGATGCAATTTTCATGCGAGAGCCAACCAATACCACCTCACCAAGGATGGAAAATCCTTCATTATCAATGCAGACAGGGGCAAGTCTAAATTTTTTCTAGTAAGTGCTAACCAAGCTAAAAAACAAATTAGATCTAGCAAGAAGTATGTTTTACTATTTTTGAAAAAATTAGTTTGTAAGAGAGTCAATGAGATAAAAGGCATCCCTATAGGGGTGCACTAAGGAATAAATATAACATCTAGAAGAGTTTCTACATGCATATAGGGGAGCGTTCCAAGAGCCTAAGGGCTACCACCCAAGAGGGAAGTGGAGAACGAGGTCCAATTATTTTCAAAATCTCCATTACCAAACATCAATATATACATGTAGTCTATTTTAGAAGCAAACAAGGTGGGGAATCATTTTCAATGGCTATAGGAGCATAGTGTTACTAGACCAAGTACCTCACCATGTGGGTCACCCTTCATAATTGTGCCAAAGAAGGATGGGTCTTGGTGAATGTGGATTGATTACAGGGCGTTAAACAAAATTATGCTCAAGAATAAATACTCTGTGCCCATGATTGATGATCTTTTGGACTGATTCTAGCAAGAAAAATACTTCACCAAATTAGATTTAAGGCATCACCAAGTTCAAGTCAAATAAGAAGGTACCTGGAAGACTGCCTTCAAAACCAAACAAGGTTTATATGAGTGGTTACTCATGCCATTTGGTCTATGCAATGCACCAACTAAATTCATGCGATTAATGAATGATATATTATTCCCATATCTAGATTCATTTTTTATTGCTTATTTAGATGATATATTGGCATACATTGCTACTTGGGAGGAGCACATATGACATTTGATGTAGGTGTTAAAGACATTTAAGAGGCACAAACTATTGGAAAATCTCAAAAAGTGTGAGTTTACATAGTAGTCTTTGGTGTATTTATGCTTTGTGATTGGTGGAGGGTAGCTCAAGATAGAGCCTACTAAGATGGAGGCCATCATGAAGTGGCTAGTTACTACCAATGATTATGAGGTTAGGAGTTTCATTAGGGAATACAATACTTAAGGAAATTCATAGCCTCATTTTTAGTAGTAGCTACACCACTCCATGCCATAATAGTGAGTGGTAAGGTTTTTGAGTGGGGGAAGGGTAAGCAAAAGGCCTTTTAGGAGTTAAAGAAGAAAATATGTCAAGCATTAGTTCTTGAATTACCAAATTTGTAGTAGCCCTTTGAAGTGGAGAAAAATGTGAGTGGGTATACTATGGGAGCAATCTTGATGCAGAAAGGAAGACCTGTATGCTACCATTATAATATGTTTCAAGGGGTGGTTATTTACTATAATACCTACAATAAGGAGCTCTATGCCCTAATACAATATTTTAAGAAGTGGTAACACTTTTTGAAGGAAAGGAGACAATCATCCACACAAATTAGTAGCCACTACAATACCTAAAGGCCCAAAGTAAGTTACAATAAAACATGGATTACAAGTGTATGGGCTTTTTACAATAGTTTATTTAGTGATCAAGTACATGAAGGGGAGCATAAAAAATTGGCCAACGTGCTTTCAAGGCCACCCATATATAAAATTATAACTTTGGGAACTTTGGTACACATGGAACCTTTTACCCATGATGGATATAGAGGGGCATATATAGAGGATGAGGACTTAAAGGAGGTGTTTCAACAGTTGTAAAGCTAGAGTTATGTAGAAAATGGAGATAGAATAATTGACTATTATCTTGAGAATGGGTTATCCTATATGATAGACAAGTTATGTGTTCCTAAAGGTGAGAAATTATAACTAATAAGAGAGGCTCACACCTCCAAGGTTACAGGGCATTTTGGTATAGGGAAAACGATGTCCAACTTATAAAGGTATGCATATTAGCTTAGAATTCAAGAAGTTGTAGCTAGGTTCATAAGAGGATGTATGCATTATTGTATTAGAAAGCATAGTAATAAGAATCAAAGTATATACCATCCCTTACCTATAACCACCCATCCTTGCAAAATAGTTTCCATGGAATTTGTGAGGTTTACCAACAACCAGGAAGGGACATTAATACCTATTTATGGTAGTTGAAAGGTTAAAAAATATGTGCATTTTCATACCCTAAAAAAATACCATTAGCAGGTGTAACACTACTTCCCACCCCCTTGAACTTCGCAATCCTAAGAGGAGGTGTTATTTTCAAATAACCTAACCTCTAAGGCCTCATTATGAAGATGGGGTTACCAAATTAATTCTCACCCAAAGTTCACAAACTCAGTTGGATAAATCCATTGTGTTTAGCTCGTCAAGAGATTTTCGATAATATAAATTTTATTTTGATCTGACTCTTTGATCAAAAGTTATGGCCGTTTGAAGTTGATCCTTTAACCCTTGCCACATCAACATACATTGCCCCATGGAAATGCTAAGAGTTTTTCCATGTCTCTCATACTTCAATGTTTCCCCCACCATTCTAGCATATGCCCAATTCCACACTAGCATGCCCAACACCATCGTGCCCAACACCATTGTGCCCTCACATTATACCATATAAATTACCCTACACAATCCCCCATTGCACGACAATAATTTTCCTATTACCTACAAGGGAAATTCCCGTTACCCACTTTCTTTATGTTGTGGTTTTGTTTGCATTATTCCCTTACACATTTCTCGTTCGAACATTTGTGGTGTACTGATAGGTATATTTTTACGTTAATCAACAAGGGTATTTTGATTTCGTGGCTTCCATCTACCACAGATCCTAATAGGCACTACAAACATTACCACAGGTCCGCAGTACATGGTGACATGGCCTTGAACCATGTAGACTCCATGCTAGCACAACGTGGCACTCCCATGCCATGTGGCACCACAAACCCACTACCACATGTGCTACATATGCCTAATTTCCACGTCACCCTATTCCATGTCACTTTGCATCTGCTGCCTCTTCCTGATGTCAAGATGACATCACTCCACCATGTGTTATCCTGTCAACCAAAAATTCCCCCCCTTGGCCATCCAAAAAGGGAATTTCTTCCCGCCATGTGTCACACTGACTATATGACATGTCAACAACTCTACGACGTCAAGTACCCACATAGACTTATTGGCCCACCGGGTGCTTGCCACCTCAGCTTAAGTCAGGGGTCCCATCAAGCCAAGCACATCGTGTAATTATTCCTTTCACGTTATAGTCATATATGGTCCACTTGCTACATTCCATGTTATTAAAGATCTGCCTTTTCATTTCCTTGGGGCATGAATATTCATGTGTCCTGCTACCAAATTTCTTGTCCTACAGATCCATTTCTCCGTCTCCTCTGACATGGATATTCCTGACTCCTCATGCCAAAGTTTCCCATCCCATGGAGCCTTATCACCATTCCCTAGGTTTTTCCTAATTTCGTCTTCTAACAACAAGGATTTCCTATCATGTCTTTCATCTTCCATTAGCAGTGCCATCCTTTATTGGGGCTAACCATAACACTTGGTTCGAATCGTGCGACTTTTATTGGCACTAAGTGAAGTGATTAAGCAATTTTTTTACAACTGATTAGTGGTAATCCCATAGGTGAATCTGGATCTTCACCCTTGTTAAAATTTCCGAATTCCTTTCCCAATTCAACAAAGGTCATTCACCTTGAATGTAATCCTTTTACTCCATGAAGGCTAGGCTTGGAAGTCGTAAGCACTTTGATGGATTTTACGAAGCCTTCCTTGATATTGAGCAATGCTTATCACTATTAACATCGTAGGAATGAAACCTCCACTCCAATGCACTCATCCAAGGCATCATTCATAGACATAATCCAATCCACTAAAGCTATAAACATGCCTTTTACCAAGCACTGAAATAAACCAAACTATGACTAACATTGTTTCTTCTATTTCAAGCAAAATGGAATTCTAGGAATTTAACATAGCTATAATAAGGAATATAAGTTGTTAACATGCCTACCAATAAGTACAAGACTTGGATAAGACTCAATTGTAAACTTAGGTACAACAAAATCCCATTAATCACATAATGGATTCAAACCCGCACCATCATATCCACTGATATAACATACCACACACACAACATCAACCCCAAACTTTCACTAGTCCATAATTAATAGATATCCATAATATTAGTGACATATCAAACAATAGAAATCACACGTAGTGACAATCAACTGTGCTCAACCAATAATTATACATACTATGTAATTAACACTACACTTAGGAAAGTATCAACAAGCACAGGGATCTGCAAGTCCCTCTCAACCATGAGAACATTCACATAACCCATTTCATCACATGAAACTAGGAATACACCATTCCTCCATAAGCAATATTGCTACATTCATTGTTATAACCCATAACACCAACATATAACATTCATAACACAACAAAATTATAAGTAGATACAATTATCTGTATAGTTTAATGACTAACAACTAAGGAAGGGACTTCAACTCTCCACCCAACCATAGGCCAATCGTATTATAATATTTCTTGTAGCTAACGACCCCAAGCTAGGTTCATAGTCTAAGGAGTAAGTGCTCAAGGGAATTTAGACTAATTCCAATCAACTAGTTCACATAGGAATCTAGAGACTACCCAGTCTCCACTTGCTCAGTACAAGATTATATCCCACAGTTTCTCCACTTCGCAACCTTCCATGTTATTCAAGCTCAACCTTTTCATTTCCCTAGGAAATGAATATTCCTATCTCCTGCTACCAAATTTCTTGTCCTGTAGAGCCATTTATCTATCTCCCGTGACATGGATATTCTTGAATCCTCTTTCCAAAGCCTCCCATCCCATGGAGCCTTATCGCCATTCCCTAGGTTTTTCCTATTTCTGCCTTCTGACAATAAGGATTTCCTGTCATGCCTCACGTCTTTCGTTAGCGTTAGCGATGCCATCCTTTATAGAGACTAAACATAACACTTGGTGCAAATTGTGTGACCATGATTATCACTAAGCAAATTGATTAAGTAACAATTTTGCAAATGATTATTGGTAATCCCACAAGTGAATCTAGATGTTCACCCTTGGTAAAATTTCCGAATTTGTTTCCCAATTCAACTATGGTCATTCACCCTGAATGCAATCCTTTTACTCCATGAAGGCTAGGCTTGGAAGTCTTAAGTACTTTGATTACTTTTATGAAGCCTTCCTTGATATCGAGCAATTCTTAGCACTATTAACATCACATGAATGAAACCTCCACTTCAACGCACTCATCCCAGGCATCATTCATAGACATAATCCAATCCACTAAAGCTATAAACATGCCTTTTACCAAGCACTGAAATAAACCAAACCATGACTAACATTGTTTCTGCTATTTCAAGCACAATGACATTCTAGGCATTTAACATAGCTATAATAAGGAATATAAGATGTTAACATGCCTAATAATAAGCACAAGACTTGGCTAATAATTAAATGTAAACTTAGGTACAAAAAATACCATTATTGACATAATGGATCCAAACACACACCATCATATTCATTGATATAACATACCACACACACAAAATCAACCCCAGAATTTCACTAGTCCATAATTGATATATATCCATGATACTCATGACATATCAAAAAATGGAAACAAAACATAGTGACAATCAGCTAAGCTCAACAAATAATCATACATATTGTGCAATTAACACTACACTTAGGAAAGTATCAAAAAGCACAAGGTTCTACAAGTCCCTCTCAACCATGAGAAGATTCACATAACCCATTTCATCATAGGAAAATGGGAATACACCATTCCTACATAAGAAATATTGATACATTCATTGTTATAACCCATAACAATAGCATTTAAGGTTCATAACACAACAAAAGTACAAGTGGATACACTTATCTATATAGTTTAATCACTGACAACTAAGGAAGGGACTTCAACTCTCCACCCAACCATAAGCCAACTATAGTACCGTCTTTCTTGTAGCTGACCACCCCCGAGATGGATTCATAGTCTGAGGAGTAAGTGCTCAAGGGAATTTAGAATAATTCCAACCAACTAGTTCACATAGGAATCTAGATACTACCCAATCTCCACTTGCTCAGTACATGATTATATCCCACAATGTCTCCATCTATCAACCAGGGGTCTAGAGTACACTAAATCTCCATCTGCTAACACCGTAGATACCTAAAAAATATAGAGCTTTATCCTCCTCTAATCAAGAACTCAGAGTACAATATATTCCACTCGCTTCACCTCGCAGGACTCTCTAATGCACAATGTCTCCAGTCACTTCTTCTCTTCTCTCCTTTGCTATGCAAGGATCCAAAGCACATAGTGGTTCTAACCCCTTAAACTAGTGGGTATCCAGACTAAAATGTGCCTCCACCTACTCTCGTTTGATCTGATCTCCACTCCTCTGATCCAAACTCATAGAGTTATCACTTAGTATGCAAGAGTCTAGAGCACATAGTGGTTCCAACTCACTAAGCCAGTAGGTATCCAAACTACAATGTGCCTACACTTGCATGCTCTTGCTCTTGTACCAATGCCACTCCTTGCATTTCCTTCCATGATTTCACCTCACATATCCTTGATCTAGGTGGATATTGGTGGCCACTTGCCTATTCCACCTAGACCCCCCATTCAGTTTCATCTGTTTCCTTATTTATTTTAGCATTTACTATTTTTAGCAGTTTTTTGGATCTTGAACTTCCGAAGCAGTTTTGACCCTCTAAACGACGTTTTTTTGGGGTCCGCAGTAGGCTGGTGGCCAATGTTACAAAATTGTGGCAAAACCTGTAGTACTCAGAGAGACCTTTCCAACCAGGTATCGTACGTGCCAAATGGAGATAATATAACCAAGTTACGACCCCTGGGAAGTTGGCTACCCAACTAACCCCAACAGGGCCCACAAACTCTTGGTGTTACATCTCCTGGGGTTAGGGTTTTGGTTGTTTAGGGTTTTCTCATGTTTTCCAATAATAAATAGGCCCTTGAGCCTCATTGTAACATAGTTCAAAGCCATGTAGCCACCACATCTCTTCTCAGAGATAAGCTACCATCGCCCAAGTTATCTTATTTCCATTCTGTTTGTAAGCATATTTCAATATTTTTCTATTAATGAAATGAAGGGTTTTTTCTGCTGCATCTATGTGTTTATGATTATATTTGTAAGTTGCTAAGTTCCTGCTTAAGTTTAGATCGGTGGTATCAGATCAATCTTCTCTTTCTATGTTTTTCTTTGCATGTCCCCAGCGAGGTCAGGGAGGAGTTAGGGCTTGATCTGGTTGAACCATTACAAGATCAGCCTTGCAAAACCCGATGACCTCCCATGGTGGAAGAAAATAAAGACAAGGGTGTAGGAGATCCTTTTAAAATGTTGTTTGAGGAAGCCCTCGAGTGATAGAGGGACATGATGATGGATAAATTTACCTAGATCCTTCGACGACTACCCATAGACGATGCATCTTCATCGAGAAATCACTTTAGAGGCACCACTCCTTTTAAGGTACAAGTTAACTTCAATATTCCCATATTCAAAGGGATGATAGATGCATATGTTGTAGATAAATGGTTAAATTTATTGGAAGGATATTTTTCATTTCGTGACTTTTCCAATCAGGAAAATATTACTTTTGAATATATTAAATCTGCCCCACACGTTAAGGATTGGTGGGAAGCCTACTATGAACAAAAGGACGAGAGTGAACCCTCGTTGTTTTCAACCACACCCACTTGGAATTCTTTTCGATATGCCATCAAGTAACAATATTACTTTGTCAGGAGCTATGAAGACAAATACATAAAGTGGATCACGCTACGGCACAAAAGGGACCAAGATGTGCCAGAGTTAACAAATACTTTCCATACCCTTTGCACGAAGTTGGGTATCAAGGATACCGAGCAGTATTTGGTGCTCAAGTATCGTGACTGTCTACACAAGTACATCTAGGATGAGATGGAGCTCTAGGAAATTTCCTAGCTGGACATGGTGTATCGGTAAGCTGTCAAGATTGAGCAGAAGTTTAAACAAAAGAAGCGGGACTTTGGATCTACGAATCGAAATCAAGGAAAAGGCACCCCTAAACCACAAAATAAAGGACCAAGTGAAGGTGACGCTACCCAAGATAGCCCGCTGAAGCCACAAGAAAAGAAAAAACCCCAAAGACGAAGAAGGACACGAGAAAATGGTGTGAGTTCCATAAGAGCACCACTCATAATACAAGTGAGTGTCAGGTCAAGCAGTCACTCATGGTTGCGCTGAGGGCTTCCAAATCAGATGCAGGTCCCGACTCTGAATCAGAACTCGATAAGGAAACTGACAAAGGGAAGAAGATCATTAATGCAGAGCCTAGTGCCACCATGGCCACCACCAAGATCTAGAAGATTGATCCTAAATATCCAGAGGAGGGGGAACGCCTCTTCAACTCACAGATGTGGGTGAAGGGTTCTCTGCTGCAGTCATTATCGACAGTGGGAGCCAAAAGAACCTTATTTTAGTAGAGGTCGTGAAGCAGTTGGGCCTAAAGACTATAGAACATCCACAATTGTACACCATCAGGTGGATTCACTAAGGACGTTATCTTTGTGTTAGCTAGTCGTGCTGCCTTCCCTACAACATCAAGCCCTTCACGGATGAGGTACTGTGTGATGTTGCTTGTCTTGAAGTTTGTGATGTATTGTTAGGACAAACATACTTGTGGAAGTGACATGTTGTTTATGAGTGTAGACCTTGCTTTGTGATTATTACTTTGGCTAATAAGTTGTACAGGATACCAGAGGTAGCCCTGCCTACCGCCATCTCTTTGATCAATGCAAAGCAATGCAGTAAGATCATTACCCAAACCAAGAAATTTGTTTTCCTTATGATTCACCCCCATGGCAAGAAGAAGGTTGTGGCCATGACTTCTAGGTTGGGATCCTCTGCACAGCAGCAACAGATGGACAAGGTTGTGGAGGAGTACATGGATATTTTCACCTCACCCATAAGGGTACCTCTGCACTATCAGGGCAAGCACTCCTTCGATCTAACCCCAGGTTTGGCACTGCCAAATGGACCAATCTATTAATTCTTTGTTATGGAGAATGATGAGATCAAGAAGTAGATTCAAGAACTATTGCAGAAAGGGCACATCAGGCTAGGATCATCACCTTGTGGGAGCTTGATTGTATTGGTACAAAAGAAGGATGGGACCTGGAGGCTCAGTATTGACTATCGGGTGTTGAACAAGATCATTATTCGGAATAGGTACCCAATCCCTTTGATTGATGACCTTCTGGACTAGCTCAAGGGGGCTAAATATTTCAACAAGATTTACTTAAAGTCAAGTTATCACCAGGTGCCTATCAAACCTTTCGATGTGTGGAAGGCTGCCTTCAAATCCAAGGAGGTCCTTTTCGAATGGTTGGTCACACAGTTTTTATTGACGAACGCCCTTGAAACCTTAATGAGACTCATGGATGACATCTTGCGACCCTTCACCAATGCATTCGTGGTGGTGTATTTAGATGAAATCTTGACTTTCAGCCAAAGTTGGGAAGAGCACTTCCACCATATTCAACAGGTCCTTTAAACCCTGCACCGATAAAATTTGTGTGCTAACTTGGAGAAATGCACCTTTGGCTTGACCCAGGTTCAATATATGGGGTACAACATTGATGAGAAGGATGTACATGTGGACCCATCGAAGATACAAGTCCTTCGAGATTAGCCAGCCCCAACTACTCTAACAGAGCTCCGCAACTTTTTGGGTCTTGCCAATTTCTACTGTAGGTTTGTGTTGGGGTTCTCTCATATCACTTGGCCTTTAAGTCAACTCACAAGGGGAAGAGAGAAAGCAAAGTTTTTTTGGTCGGAAACCCAACAACAAGCGTTCTTCGAGTTGAAGAATTTCCTATGTTCTGCACCAATTCTCACATTACCATACCTGCAACAACCATTTGAGATTGAGATAGATGCCTCTGACTATGCTAGTGGTGCAGTTCTTACTTAGCATGAGCATCCAATGGATTACCAAAGTGAGACACTTTCAGACATAGTCTGAAAGTACCCCACTTACGACAAAGAAATATATTCCATTGTGTAGGCATGCCGTCAATGGAAGCATTGCATTATGGGGAAGGAAATGGTTATCCACATAGACCACTGACCTCTACAGTTCATACAAATAGAAGGGAAGTTTTAGAACATTCACCATCAGTAATGGTCCATCTATTTGCAACAGTTCCATTTGAACATTAACTATAAGAAGGGAAACACCAAAAATGTTGCTATTTGCCTCAGCCAACCACCGATCATGGGATTGATCACTGTGCTTGACTCCTGTGGGCATGAGACATTGGAGTGGCCACATCTTTACAAGAGCGATATGAAATTCAACATCATATACCAGACACTCCTGGAAGGGAAGCAAGTTCCAAATTTTCACCTTCAAGATGCACTGTTATGCTACTTGGGACACATATGTGTTCCTTCAAGTAAGCATGCCAAGATAATTTGGCAGGTGCGATACAGTTGGGTCGCTGGACATTTCGAAGTAGAGAAAACAATTGCGGTATTGCAAAAGTATTTTTATTTTCTGAAACTTCGTCAGGATGTTGGAAAGTACATTAGATCCTGCATTGCCTGCGCCATTGCCAAACCAACCATCAAAAAGCAAGGCCTGTATACTCCTCTACCTACTCCTAGTCAACCTTGGGAATCTGTCTCCATGGATTACGTGTTGGGCCTTCCTTCTACTAAGCACAACAATGATTGCATTTTCGTGGTCGTTGACAAATTCTCTAAGATGGCCATCATGGCAGCCTGCAAAAAGAGTATCACAACATAGGCCACTACTAAGCTCTTCTTTGAGTGAGTATGGGTACACTTCTGGATTCCACAGATCATTGTCTTAGTTCAGGACAACAGATTCCTGAGTGGATTTTGGTCAAGTCTCTGGTCGATACTGGATACAAAACTTACTAAGTCTACGACTTTTGATCTCCAAACTAATGACCAAATAGAGGTTGTTAATAGGATGATCGTACACATTCTGTGCATGTACAACTCGAAGCATCCACGCACATGGGATGAAAGTATCCCCTATGTCCAACACAACTAAAACAAAGCTCTCCACAACTCAACCAGCCACAACCCCTTTCAGGTAGGGTTGGGATTTCAACCATTATGCCCCATTGATGTGGCCATACCATTTCCAACCAGTCAGGTAGATTCGGCTCACGTTCAATTTGAAGCTAAAAGGGCTAATAGATTCATTCAGTGCATTCAACACATCCGCCAACAGGTCCATGATATATTGGATAAAGCTAATGCTAAATACAAGCAACACCATGATCAACATTGAGTGCCGCACAAGTTCCGGGTGGGCGACAAAGTTTGGCTACATTCGCAGAAGGAGCGCCTTGCTGGATGATGCAAGGCTGCTCCGCTAACCTGCAAACCAGGATCTTTTAATACAGCTCTCATTCAGACTTCTCAAACTTCATCCAAAAACCATCGTTATTTATCTCCATTTTATTGGAAAATATGTGCGCACAGGCGAACTTACACTTGATATAATACCATACCAACCATAAAATACCATGGTGTTCCTTTTACAATATATATATTAAACTAAATTGATTAAATGTTCTTTCAGAAAACAAACCCGTGGTTTTAAAGTTAATGCTGCTCTGCACCCTTGTCCAATTCTTGAATATTCAATCAAAACCATAATCAATTCAATGCCTAGACTTCAATGTTGTAATCCCGCTTTCTCCTCTCTGTCTTCCATGCGCCTCCACACAATACGCTGTCAATACAATTTATAATGCACAACGTCGGCGTTCATTCAAAACAGTTCGGGGTTTTAAAAATTCACGGGATTGTTATAACATCCCCTCAGTTCCATTTATTAACTGTTTGCTGTCCATACATGATGCCTGCCATGAAATTAACAATACACAGTCCCATATCATATATTATGGCTCACGGCTTCAACAGCTGGGAAAGGGCCAAACGATGAATTTCAACCCGTTCAAATTATACAGACATAAGAATTCGTTAGCGTTGGTTTCACCAGTAAATCGCCCCACTATTCCTGCATTATGGTATATACTATGGTCGAATTATCATTATTCACCCTCAAAGGAACTAGAAAGGAAAATTGTATTCACTTTGTGCCAACAAAGTATTGCTCTAACTAGAATCAAGGCGACAGGAATATGTATTGACAATAAAAAGAAATGAGCCAACTATTCCAATAATTAATAATGCATCAATCGGGAGTAACAAGGCGCTTCAAGTCTTTAACAAACAACATCACGACTACTCAGCAGGTTTTTACATTAACACACTGTTTTTACATTAATAATGGCAATAAATACTTACAACTTTTCCTTATGGCCAGATCTTCAATGTTCATGGCCTTTACAATTTTCCCGAAGGCTTCCAACCAGAGACCTCACACTCTATCTCACTCTGCCCTTGAGAGCTTTGCTGCCCCTTTTTTTTATAATTAAATGATAGGCCTTCTAGGTCCTTATCCAATACAAAAGCGGGCTTTTTTCCTTTTTACATAACCATTAAAGCATGAAGCTTTTCCTCCACTCTTATCCTAATTTAACTGAAAAAACATAGCAATTCTATCTCAATCTTTTTTTTTTTTAAACTATTTCTCCCATATTCTTTTTCTAAATAAAAGAATATTTACAACAAAATATCTAAAATTATCACACCCCTTCTTTATTCTATATTTATTCTATATTTACAAACGAAGAGGGTCTTGATGCTCCTGCATCACTGGACCCCACCGCAGGCTTCACATGCTCCAATATGGGACATACATCATTGCCAAGGGCGTCGGTGACAATGCCTTTGAGCTTGGCATCCCCTCATTCCTTGGTCTGCACCTAGTGTTTAATGTAGATTGCCTTTAGCCATACTTTCGACCATTGTTGGACACATTTGACATTATAGAACAACTCACACCAACAAAGCTCAACCCAGACTTCATGGAATAGGCCACAATTGATCAGATCATGGAAGCAGATCAAGAACACTCACCAATAGAGGATACAACTATATTGAGTTGTCAAAGTAGGTCAACTTCTTCACCAAGGCAAGTGGTTCACCAGGGACCAAGTTCAACAGAAATTTCCTCACCTTATGGAGGCTCTGCATGCAATGGGGAACATTTCTTCCTAAGGGGGGAGGAATGATCTAGGTGGATATTGGTGGCCACCCGCCTATTCCACCTAGACCCCCCTGTCAATTTCATCTGTTTTCTTACTCATTTTCACATTTACTATTTTTAGTAGTTTTTTGGGTCTTGAACTTTCGAAGCAGTTTTGACCCCCTAAAGGACGTTTTTTGGGGTCCATGCCAGGGTTGTGGCCATATGCAGGGGCATATGGTGAAACATATATTACTCAGAGAGACATTTCCAACAATTTATCGTACGTGCCGAATAGAGATGATATGACGAAGTTACGACCCTCATTTTAACACAGTTCAGAGGCATGTAGCCGCCACATCTCTTCTCAAAGATAAGCTACCACCGCCCAAACTATCTTATTTCCATTCTGTTTGTAAGCATAGTTCAATATATTTCTATTAATGAAATGAACTATTTTTTTGTTGCTTCTTTGTGTTTGTGATTATATTTGTAAGTTGTTGCATTCTTTATTAAGTTTGGATCAGTGGTATCAGAGCGGTCTACTCTTTCTTTGTTTTTCTTTGCATGTCCCCAACGAGGTTAGGGTATAAGAAGTTAGGGCTTCATCTGGTTGAACCATTGCAATATCAACCTTGTAAAACCAAACGACCTCCCATGGAGCAAGAAAGGAAAGATGAGGGGGTAGGAGATCCGTTCAAAATGTTGCTCGAGGAAGCCCTTGAGCGACAGGGGACGCGATGATGGATAACTTTGCCCAGATCCTTCGAGGGTTACCCACAGGTGATGCATCTTCATCTAAAAACCACTTTGGAGGCGTCACTCCTTTTAAGGTACAAGTTAACTTAGATATTCCCATATTCAAAGGCCTGATAGATGAAGACACCGTAGATAAATGGTTAAATCTATTGGAAGGATATTTTTAGTTTATGACTTTTCCAATCGGGAAAATATTACTTTTGCACTTCTTAAAGCTGCCCCACATGTCAAGGATTGGTGGGAAACCTGCCGTGAAAAAAAGGACCAGAGTGAACCCTCGCTGTTTTTAGCCACACCCACTTGGAATTCTTTCTAAGATGCCATTAAGGAACAATATTACTCTATCAAGATCTATGAAGACAAATACATAAAATGGACCACACTACGGTAGGGAAGGGAACAAGATGTGCCAGAGTTCACAAATACTTTCCATACCCCTCGCACAAAGTTGGGTATCAAGGATATCGAGAGGCATTTGGTGCTCAATTATCGTGGCTTTCTACACAAGTACATCCATGATGAGATGGATTTCCTGGACATTTCCTCGCTTGACACGGTGTATCGGTACATTCTCAAGATTGAGTAGAAGTTTAAATATAAGAAGCGAGACTTTAGATTTCATGAATCCCAAGCAAGGAAAAGGCACATTGAAACCATAGAACAAAGTAACAAGCCAAGGCAGCGCTACCCAGGACAACCTGCCAAAGCTGCAAGCAATGAAAAACACCCCAAAGATGAAGAAGGACATAAGAAAATGGTGTGAGTTACATAAGAGCTCCACTCACAATAGAAATGAGTGTCAGACCAAATAGTCACTGTTGGCTGCGCTAGATTCAGGTTCCGACTCTGAATCATAACTTGATAAGGGAAATGAAAAAGGGAAGAAGATCACTGATGCAGAGCCAAATGCCACTGTGGCCACCACCAAGATCAAGAAGATTTAGCCTGAAGATCCAAAGGAGGGGGAATGCCTCTTCCACTCAAAAATTTGGGTGAAGGGTTCTCCGCTGCAGTTCATTGTCGACAGCGAGAGCCAAAAGAACCTCGTTTCAGTAGAGGTCGTGAAGCATCTAGGCCTAAAGACTAGAGCACATCCATAACCATACACCATTGGGTGGCTTCACGAAGGACGAGATCTTCGTGTCAGCCAACAGTGCTGCCTTCCCTACAACATCAAGCCCTTCAAGGATGAGGTACTGTGTTACGTTTCTCCTCTTGAAGTTTGTGATGTATTGTTAGGACAACCATACTTGTGGAAGTGACATGGTGTATATGAGTCTAGACCTCTCTCTGTGATTATTACTTTGGCTAATAAGTTGTATAGGATACCATAGGTAGCCCTGCCTACCGCCATCTCTTTGATCACTACAAAGCAATGCAGTAAGATTATCCATCACTCCCACATGGTGCTACCAAGCCCAAAGAACTAAACGCTCTGATACCACACGAAGGTAATTTAATCAACTACTAAAACATTAATAAAATAAACAACATACATATACACAAATCAAACATGGCGGAAAAGGCCTGAGAGCCTCACTATATTATATTCCTCACACTCTCAATGTAATCTACAAAGAATGATAATAGTACAAATAAATACATGATAAAGTTTGTCTCAACATAGTATGTCTATCTTGGACACTATGGTTAAAAAAATGTCTTAAAAACACACTAATCTAGGAGCCTAACTAGTTGGAGAGAATCTCTCAATCAACTAGGCCTAAACTGACTCCTACCCATTAGGAACAAACTCAATCTAGAAAGGTAGGATTAAATCCTAACTTTCATGATTTTAATTAATTTAATTATTTGGACTTAGAATTTTTTTAACATATGAGAGTGAGGCTAACAATAAGATCATTTCTTAGACCAAGAAATTTGTTTTCCTTATGATTCACCCCTAGGGCAAGAAGAAGATTGTAGCCACGACTTCTAGGCATGGTTCCTCTGCACATCAACAATAGATGGAAAAGGTCGTGGAGGATTATAATGATATTTTTACCTCACCCACAGGGGTACCTTTGCACTATCAGGTCAAGCACTCCATCGATTTGACCCCAGGTGCCCCCTGCCCAGTGGACCGATCTATCGACACTCTGTTTTGGAGAAAGATGAGATTAAGAGGCAGATTCAAGAACTATTGCAAAAAGGGCACATCAGGCCAAGCTCCTCACCTTGTGGGAGCCTGATTGTATTGGTACAGAAGAAGGATGGGATCTGGAGGCTCTGTATTTACTATCGGGCACTGAATAAGATCACTTTCTGGAATAGGTACCCAATCCCGTGGATTGATGACCTTCTGGACCAGCTCAAGGGGGAAAATATTTTAGCAAGATTGACTTGAAGTCAGGTTATCACTAGGTGCTTATCGAACCCTCCGATGTGTGGAAGAATACCTTAAAATCCAAGGATGACCTTTTCAAATGGTTGGTCATACCATTTGGATTGACGAATGCCCTTGTGACCTTCATGAGACTGATGGACGACATCTTGCGACCCTTCAAAAATGCATTCGTGGTGGTGTATTTAGATGACATCTTGATCTTCAGCCAGAGTTGGGAAGAACACCTCCACCATATTCGATAGGTTATTCAAACCTTGTGGCAACACAAGTTGTGTACTAACTTGGAGAAATGTACCTTTGGCTTGACCCAGGTTCAATATTTGGGGTACATCATTGATGAGCACGGTGTACATGTGGACCTATCCAAGATACACGTCATTTGGGATTGGCCAACCCCAACCAATCTAACAGAGCTCCGCAACTTTTTGGGTCCTACCAATTTCTATCGTAGGTTCGTGTTGGGGTTCTCTCATATCACTTGGCCTTTAAGTCAAGTCACCAAGGGCAGAGAGAAAGCAATTTTTTTTTGGTCAGAAACCCAACAAGAAGCATTCTTCGAGTTGAAGAATTACCTTTGTTTTGCACCAGTGCTCACATTACCAGATCTGCAACAACCATTTGAGATTGAGACAGATGCCTCCAACTATGCTATTGGTGCAGTTCTTACTTAACATGGGCATCCAGTGGCTTACGAAAGTGAGAAAATTTCAAACACAGGACGGAAGTACCCCACTTGCGACAAATAAGTGTATTCCATTGTGCAGGCATGTCGTTAATGGAAGAATTACATTATGGGGAAGGAAACAATTATCCACACAGACCACCGACCTCTATAGTCAAGGATAATTTTAGGGGCGAATATTCGCCCTTTGGCGAAATTAAGGGGTTTTAAATTTTTAGTGGGCGAATATTTTGTATCATAGTACATTTTTACAAATCACCTCAAATAGCCCACCTTATTTTAAGGGAGAGGGTAAAAAAGGTAAATTTAGCCCTGAGTTACAACCTTCCATTCGCCCATTTTCAAGAATAGGTTTATTTAAGTGAATTCTTTCGCCCATTTTCAAGAATAGGTTTTATTTAAGTGAATCCTATGGGCCACATACCATATTTATAAAAGAGATATGGTAAATTAATAAAAATATAAATAAATGAGAGGTATGGTAAATAAATAAAACATTTTTTATATTTACTCTATATAAGTCACCTTATATACATGTAAGGGTGTAAACAAATAAAAATATAAGTAAAGTGGAGGTATGGTAAATAAATAAACGTCTTTTTATACTTACTCAAAAGGTATGGTAAATAAATAAAACATCTTTAAAATTTAGTCCATAACCCTCGTTCTATTTATGAAGGCTGAGGAAAGAAGTTTTATTTAAGTGAATCCTATGGGCCAAATACCATATTTGTAAAAGAGGTATGGTAAGTTAATAAAAATATAAATAAACGAGAGGTATGGTAAACAAATAAAACATTTTTTTATATTTACTCCATAAGTCACCTTATGTTTACGAACACTCAAAAAATGAGTTATATTTAGGTGAAACCTATGGGAAAAATACTATGGGACAAATACCATGGACTAGATTGTTATTAATACCATGCAAAAAAACCATTATTAACCCTAATATTAGAATTAATAAAAATATGGCACATGGTATTGACCCATGGTATTCACTAAAATGGCACATGGTATTGACCCATGGTATTCACTAAAATGGCACATGGTATTGAACCATGGTATTCACCTAGAATGTAGCCTATTTAAATGGGGGAATTAAACTAGCATAGATCCATCTTTACTTTGGATCTACTAATCCCCGAGAGATATGAAATATCGTGATATGAAAACTAGTATAGAGTGAAAAAGTATTTGATCCTCTTGGGGCTTGGTGGATCAAGAATGGATGTTGTAATTTAATGTAGGTTAAACATTTTAGCTTGGTTAAAATAAAAAATAAAATAAAAATCAACTATTAATTTTATTAATTTTTATAAATTACTAATAGTAATTTTTAAGCTCCAGGGTTATGATAACCCATGGTAGACCCATGGTAATACCATGGTATTCATGTGAGCATAGACTATTTAAGGGGGAAATTCTATCATCTTAGATCCATCTTAATTCTGGGTCTACCA
>APFE030733980.1:0-14428 GCA_000404065.3 Pinus taeda
AAACCGCTAACATCAATTAGATCAATCGCCCCTAAGATGTCTAGGACTCTAGGAACTAGTAACTCAACCCGTTAGCTTTCAAATCTGTAGAAATATTTTTCAAACCACGACTCCAGGAACTAGTATCTCAAACCACCAAGGGCTCTAGAGAATTTTCCCACACCTATGACTCTAGGAAATAGTAACTCAACCCAAATAGCTTTAGGGCTTCCAAAACATTTGTTCCAACCCACATTCATAGGTAACTTGAGCACGAACCAAAAATCAAGTGGAAGAACCACAACACCATGGCTATCGAGGAAATGGAAATGCAACGCTGAAACCATTTTGAATCCAGGAAAATCTCTATGCCAATGAAAAGACATAACCATGAAATCACATGGATATAACATGCATCCAAACATCAACAATGAAATCACACTTGCAACTTGTTACTTCCCAAGTATCCTTGCTATAGTTAATGTTTCAACTATTCCCTTTAGTACCCTTACTTTCCTTTTTCCAATCCAAGTGAATAATAGAATGCTCCAAGCATGCTCCAAAAATTTTCTAAGTGTGCAATAGTATGAGAGAATGACAAAATGAAATGAGAGAGGCAAAAATTGAACTAACAAAAGCTAAGGCAAAAGTTGTGAACTATTTTTTTGAATCATTGTTGGGGCTTCTATTTTCATCATTTTCCTTGATTTTTCGTCTAATTTCTTTTGCATGCAAATATGTATCCCTTTGCCTTCATTTTTTGCTATTTTACTTTATTTTCATAATTAAGATTTCAATTATTTCCCATTTATCTTTGCTAATTCCTTTTGTCAATTTTGATTGCCATTATTAATCACAAGTTATTCCCACTATAATGTTTACCCACCATTTATCATGGAATACGTGTCATGTGACCTTGGTCTTATTTTATTGACATGGAAAATAAACCAAGGGATGCTACAAACCCTTCCTCTCTAGGTGAATACCATCCTCAGTGTTTAATGATGCTTATGATGAGAAAAACATGTTGCCCATGGACATTTATAACCTAACTTGATGAAACATTTACATCATACTAAACTAGGGAAACCATGAACACATACTCCTTATTGGAGATTTATAACATAGCTTGATGTAGTATTTACAACATATTGCTTCTTGGATCTCTATAACAAAACTTAATGCAGTATTTATAACATACCACTTATTGGAGCTTTATAGACCAGGTCATGGAAGTATCTACATAGAAAATATGCATATATAAACAAAAACAAAAACAAATATACCAAACATATCTTCTCAAGAAAAAAATAGGGAAGGATACATAGACCACATCTGGTAAGTCATCTCCGAAGTAGCTTCATCGGGCCCAAAGTGCTTCCATTTTGTTTTAACTTGCTCATTTTCTCTATTTCAAAGCATGAACTATTTCGACTACAATGTGCATTATGGTTGTAGCTGAAATTCTCCCTCTAGTTCCACCTGTAATATAGACCAATCAATAACATGATCAAAATTCTACACATATCTCTTAAGAAATGAAACATGGAAGACATAATGGACTTTCATTGTTGGTGGTAGTGCAAGTTTGTAGGCCACTAGTCCAATCCTCTTAAGGATCTCAAAAGGCCCACAATATAAAGGTGATAGCTTGGCACATGACCTAATCCTTAAGGAGCTCCTCTTGGGATTGATCTGAAATTACACATCCTCACCAACCTAAAACTTCCTGAATTTTCTATGTTGATCTATATAACTCTTCTACCTGCCCTGTGCTACCTTGAAATTCCTTTTAATAACCTACATCTCCTACTCCATCTCAGCCAAAATATCCCATCCAATTAGCACCCTTTTAACTAGATCACTCGCCTTGATAGGAGTATTAAAACTCCACCCATAAAGAGCCTCAAATGGACTCATCCTAAAGGATTCTTGATGCCCATTTTTATATGAAAATTATATCAGTGGAAGATACTCCTCCCACATGCTTTGCTGATGCATGGCATACATCCTCAACATCTCCTCAAGAATCTTGTTGACCCTCTTTGTTTGTCCATCTGTCTGCGAATGAGAAGTTGTACCGAGAGTTAACTGTATCCCCAAGTTGGAAAAAAACTCCTTCCAAAACCTACATGTGAACTTGGGATCTCTATCTAATGTGATCTTATTGGGAACACCATGCAATCACATTATCTCCCTGATGAAGATCTTAGCTACCTCACTAACAAAATTAGCAGACTTCGTTGTAATGAAGTGAGCTACCTTACTCGACCTGTCAACCACAACCATGATGGAATCATGTTGTTTGGATGTCCTCGGTAAACTTGTAAGGAATTCCATGGAAATGACCTCCTATTTCCATTCCAGAATCAGAATAGGTTGTAATAATTCAACCAGATTCTTACACTCTACTTTCAGCTACTGATAATCAAAACATCTAGCAATAAAATCAATCACTTCTTTCTTCAAATTCATCCAATGATAAAAATTCTTAACTATTATAAATGCCTTCTAATATTCGGGGTGACGTGAATACAACTTGACATATAACTCCCTCAAGAGAAGCTTCTTGAGACCACTGTTATCTGACACATAAATCTTGTTCCTGAATCTGACCAAGCCATTTTTTGCGAGGCGATACTCCTAATCCATATCATCTTAACCCTCATATTATAACATGTTCCTCAACTATATATACTTTTCATTATGTTTCCCTACATGTATTATATGCTCTCGTGAATTTGTCCCATATGAAATCAGATCTAAAATTTGATTCACTTGTACCCTGATACTAAGAGAATTTGTAACCATGTTCTCCTTACCCTTAATGTATCTGATCTTGAAGTCAAACTCACTAAGGGTTGCCAACCATCTAGCTTTCCTGGAATTCATATTGGTTGGTCAAACAAGTATCTCAACCCATTATGATAACTCATCAAGATGAACCTCCTGCCAAGAAGATAATTTCCCCACATCTTCAATGCATGAAATATAGTTTCCAACTCAAGATCATGAGTCACATAGTTTTTACTATGTTAATTCACCTTCCTTGACTTATAACATACCACCAACCCTTCCAATATCAGGACTCCATGTAGTTCTTCCTTTCCAGTATCTGCATATACCATGAAATCTTTATTCTTGATGAACCTCTATTATTGATGAACCTCCTAAAATAACCTGTTAGTACCATGAATGATCTCACCTCATTCACATTCCCAGGAGCTGACCATTCCATGACAGCTTCAATCTTTTCCAGATCCACTTCTATACCTTCCTTAGAAACAACATGTCCGGAGTAGTGAAGTTCATTCTAAAACAGGTTGCACTTGTTGAGATTAAAGTATAAATGATGCTCAATAAACAATCTCAAAATTTATTCTAGATTCTCTACATGTTCTTCCTCATTCAGATTATATCAATATATTATCAATAAACACTGTCAAAAACTTGTCCAAATAAGGATGCAACGTACTTTTCATCAAGCACATGAAAGCAACTGCAGCATTAGTACGGCCAAAAGGAACCACCACAAAGTCATCATGTCTATAACTAGTGTGAAATGTAGTCTTGTAGATTTCTTATTCTTTGATGCACACCTCATGTTATCTTGATCTCAAATCAATCTTTGAGGACACTATTTCTCCCTTCAACTGATCAATGAAGTCATCAATCTGCAACAATGGACACCTGTTCTTGATAGTCACCTTATTCAAGTGTCTATAATAAATGCACAATATGATAGGACCACCCTTGTTCATTAGAAACAATAGTGGTGCACCTCAAGGAGACATACTTTTCATTATGTATCCCTTGTTAAGAATTTCCTTATGTTGCAACTTCAATTCCACCACCTTGGGAGTACTAATCCTATATAGTGTGTTAGATGTTGGTGTTACTCTCAACATAAACTTAATAAAAAAGTCCACTTCCCTATGAGGCGGTAACACTGAAACATTTGTTGGAAACACATATTGAAACTACTGCAAAACAAGATGTCCCTTAAAAAATTCATCATCCTCCACATCCTTCCCTTTTTCACTAGAGATATGCACTTCAAATAGTACACACCATTTCCTGCAATTGATCTTAGCTTGCATAACTGTAGCCATTCTCATTGATGTAGGATTCTTCTTTCCCTATAAGATTCTCTTTTTCCCGTTATCATCTTGGCACTCAATATACTTCTCATATCAATCTACCGTGGGCCTGCAAGTAAATAACTAATCCATACCCAAATGTATACTACATGAACCCAATGGAAGCACATTTAGATGTGATGAAGTAGGTATACCATTCAAATAAAATGCACAAGATGTCACCCAATGATGAACTCTTTTATTAGTCCCTATAGCCACTTGCACCAACCAAGGCTCTTCATGCACTTCTTTATCCAAGCTACACCTATCCACTAGGTTGGTACTAAGATATCTATAATTAGATCCAAGATCAATCAAAATGGAAACTACTCAATCACATAGCTTACCTTCCATCATAATAATGGACTCTTGATGGCCTGTCCACCTATTTTCAAGAGTTGCATAGATCCGAGGAATACTTTGAACAATATTTCCAAATTTTTATTCCTCCTAGGCACTATAAATCTGAGATATGCCACCCTGGTGTTGTGGACGATCTTTCTTATGATGATCTCTACCACAAGTCAAACATTGCAAGGGCTTCCTACCAATGCCTTTGTTCTGCTCCTCATACTGAAATTCATGTCCTTTGTCAACTGCATTCAACTTCTTATAAGGTGCCACATTCTCCTTATCATCTGCATCTTGATATCTTTCTCACTTCTTAACCCACTTTCCTTTAGCCTTATCATTACCTTCCCAATCCCATTTACACTCAGACTTACAATTAGATTTCTCATAAAAGTGCTTCAACTTCCTGATGACTTTATCCAATTATTGAGGCTCATGATACTCAATTCGATCTTTAAATGCTAAAGGCGTCTGACTAATATTTATTTGGACCTTTACCTTCCTATCCTTAAGATATGCCACATATCTTAATAAATCTAGAAACATAGTGGCATACTCTTCTTTTTTCATACATCCCATCCTTAACTCATAGAACTCCCTGGCCATTCCATCATAATACCTCTCAGACAAGTACTTCTTTTGGAAGAGTATTTTAAACTCATGCCAACTCAACTCTTCAACCTTGATGCCTATGACATGCTTCATGTATTCCCACTAGATATATGTTTTTCCTTTGAGTCTGAAAATAACTATCCCACCATTCATATTCTTTGTATAGTCAGGCAATTTGAAGAACTTCTTCATCCCAAGTAGTCATCCTTCTCCATATTCCAGTTTCTTTACATCCCCATCAAAAGTAGAAGCTTGGATTTCTTGAAATCATCTGGAAAGTTTTTCTTCTCACTCCTAGAAGTATCATGAAGGAAGTGAGGTCCATGATGTCTTTATGAACTAGAACTAGAATAAAATCCATAAGAACTACATTTTCTATAAGGTCTATCAAACCATCTTCCAACCCTGACTTTGTCATCCTTTTCCAACATGTATCCTGATTGAGGCATGCTGACGTATGCCACATTAGTCCTTACCTCCTATCCACAATTCTTCTTGGTTGTCCCTATTTCTCTAACTCTGATAATTTCCGAAGGATCACTTCATTGATCTCTATTTTCTTTTCCTAAGCTCTAGCAAGCTCTTCCTATGACTCAATTATCTTGGCATTATATGCCTTGATTTATGCCTTCAAACTTCTCATTGTATATGCTAAATTAGGAGAATACTCACCTCATTATTGCTCAGTTGATTGGTAAGGAGAGCCACGTGAACTGTAGTCCATCATTCTGATCTTCATCTTTGACATTGTATTTCCTGTAAATATTCCATGTTAGATCAACCAAATATAAACATTATCAAAATCATACCTTTTTGAAGTTCAAGGGAGGTTATCTCGTTTGCACAATCAATCTAGGGTAGCACAATATATACATACATACATACATACATATATATATATATATTATATAATTATATATATATATATATATATATATATATATATATTAATTATATATATATATACTATATAATAATATATATATGTAATGACGACAGTCTATCAACATATCACATCATGCACAATAACACAAACTATAACATTAACTACATACATGATAACCATAGTCACTATAGTGCGTGCATACGATTGACATGCATGCATAACAATCGCATATAGCCCATCTAGTCTAAGTGTTTGAACCTAGAAGCTTTGATACCACCCTGTGTTATTAGAGATCACCCAAAGGGAATGGAACCCACTCTGATATGACCCTGTAATTCCATCCTCCCACATTTACCCACTTTTACAAGCTCTCTAGGATAAACATTACACGAGTGTTACTATGACATAACCTGACCTTGAAGTTCCATTTATGGAACTGGGGCTGACATACCAACAACTTATAGACATGCCATAAGAGCACTAGATCACCCAAAAGTCAATCCACAGCCTCTGATGACTAGATATTGAGTTGGAACTACTTTATCACAAGCTTAAACCCCAACCACACCCACAACAAAACATACATGCAGTTATGAGGGTATAACTGCACTTATAAGCCTATTTCCATGCATATATGACCTAAATTTCTCAGATCAATGACAATGGTTCTGACATCTGAGCCCCTTTTTCATGGTAGTCTTTGGTCCACTATCGAGAATTGGTTGTAACTTTCTAAAATCATAATTAACATAACAATAATGCCAAACATTCAAAATTGAAGCAGTGACTTTCCCTAAACTTCCTAGTACACATTATACGTTTCGTCAATCATATGGTAAATGTATGAGTTATAAGTCCTGAATTCATATATGATCATAAACCTTTCAATTTCATCTAAGAATAACCAAGAAGGCCCTAAGCCCTCTCTATCTAGCTACAATAACACTTGTTATCCCATGCATTCATCAACCATTTAATAACTTATCAAAGAATTTCAAGAGCCATAGATATAATACATCCTATAACCAACATATGACAATAAAGAAATAGAATATATACTCAAAAATCAACCATAAAATCAATAACATAATCACCACAAATTCGCATATATCACACTAGGAAAATATCTCATATTAACATAGGAAAGTGTCAACCAAGTCAAGGACTTCCATGTACATGTTGACCATAGATTGGGTTGAACCAAATATTTATTTTAGTCAATCACCCTCGCTCTATATTCTGAGCATGAATGTGGGATCTGATGGGTTAAACCAAAATAAAACTAAATCAGGGCTTCTAGAGGCCAAATCACCTCAATCGTTAACCACATTGATTCCACATGTATGGTCTGAAAATCACTAAAATCAACTAGATTAGTCTCTACCGAAGCCTTCCCAGGCTCTAGGAACTAGTACCTCAACCCATAGCATTCTAGGACTCCAGAATGTTTCTTCCAATTGCAACTCCAAGAACTAGTAATTTAACCTATTAATAGCTCTAGACGATTTTTCCCAACCTACAACTCCATGAAATATTAACTCAACACAATCTATTACAGGGCTTCCAAAGTGTTTATTCAAACCCAAATCCATACGGACCTAAGCACCAATTATAAAGTAAATGAAAAACACACAACACCATGGCTATATAGGAAATGGAAAGGCAAGGTTGACGCCAATGTCAATCCAAGAAAATAACTATGCCAATGACAACACATAACCATGGAATCACATGCATATACCATTCATCCAAATATCAATAAATAAATCATGGACATAACATGTTACCTTCCAGGTATCCCTACTTTAGTTATTGTTCCAACTGGCCCCTTACGCTCCCTTGATTTCCTTTTTCTAATCCAAGTGAATAATAGAGTGCTGCAAGAATGCTCCAAAAATGCTCTAAATGTGCGAGAGTATGAGAGAATGAGAGAATGAAATGAGAGAGCCAAAAACTAATCTGACAAAAGCTAAGCGAAAAGATATGAACTATTTCTTGGAAGCCTTTTTATCATTGAGGCCTCTATATTCTTCATTTTCTTTCATTTTTCCTTTAATTTCCCTTACATGAAAATTTGTCACTTGACCTTTCTATGCTACTATTTTCCTTTAATTTCATAATTAAAATTCCAATTATTACCTCTTTTCCTTTTCCAATTCTTTTACCAATTTCCATAGCGAGTATTAATTACGATTGATTCTCATTATAATGTTTAGATGCCATTTATCTTGGAATATGTGTTCCATGACCCTGGTCTTATTTTATTTACACGGAAAATTACTAGGGGCTGCTACAATGTCCCTTTGTTCATATATAACATATGTAAGATAAATAGTGCTCTATTGGCTCATGTTTTCTTAGATTCCTTGAAGAATAATGTGTGGGTTTTCACACTGTATACTGGATTAAACACTTATCCTAATAATTTCACCATTTCCTACTTTCCAAGCCATCTAATTCTATAATGGAGAGAAAATTTAAAACAACTAAATCTACATAATTAAGAAATTTGAACGATATTTTCTTATTTACCTTATCCATTCTTCTCTAGACAGTGGCTCCATGTATTTTGATGTGATTACCAAGTTCCATGAACCATAATTTTTTAATAAATATCCATAATATTATTGTTTCCAAGGCTCTTCCAATGTGATCAAGGTATCTAAGATCCATGCCTCCAATTATTTTTAGCCCAACTATTTGTGCTTATTTTTCTAAAGATATACATGAGTCATTTCTTCCCTTCAACATAAATCTAAATTTTTTCTTCTAATTTTATATACTATTCATATCAAAGTGTAGGCTAAGGACTTCCAAAAAATGAAGGTGGCTTCCAAAAAAAATAGAATCCATGGATCCATATCCATTAGCCTTGAGAGTGAAACCTAAGGACTAGTACAATCTATTACTTGAAGGATAAAAGTTTGTGTCACTTATTTGTTGTCTATTAAGAGAAGTACTAAAAGAAAAAAAATATTTTGCATATTTTATTCTATTATTGTAGCTTCATAATCGACTGAAAGGGTTTCATTAATACAAATAAATTATCCCGTAGAAACAACTCAAAATAAAGTACAACATTTAAATAAGTGAGTGAAATAAATATTGCTTCCCCAATCTACAACTTATAGTTTCACATTCCTCTTATAGGCTTGAACGATCATTGTTAGAATTTATTTTTAGAACAAGGATTTGAGGGGATATTCAACATCCTTGTGTAAGCCCTCTAGATAATTTGAAAAATTTTGAGAAAAATCCATTTACATGAAAACCTAAAGTGGATAAACTCATGCAACATTCTACCCAGTTGATAAATGGGAGCCTATAACTAGTATGAATTAATATTAATCTAACAAAGTTCCAACTAACTTGGTCATAGGACATTGACAAGTTAATATTTATTTCCATATCTTAAATATTTTTTAGTTTTAATGAAATACAATCCTTATTATGAAACACTCATTACGTTATGAATTTGTCTATTTTATAAAAACGAAAATTGCTATACTCAAATTTCATGTATGAAGATTAACTTTAATACTTACTAAATTATCCTTATAACAATCCTATAGATGGAGTTGGATAAAAATATAGAGTATAAATAACAAAACAATCCATGACTATCACTTATAGTAACAAGTGCTATAAAAGTTGCATTGAAAATACCAAAAATAATACTAGAGACTCTTAATTACTCTATAACTTAAAATATATCCTCTTCCTATCATTCATGTATTCCTTAAAAGTAAATCCATTTATAAAATTTTTAATTAAGGTTTTTATCTTTCTAAAAAGATAAAAAAGTTTCTTTTACTACCCATTTTGAAACTTCTTCAAACAAATCATGGTTTACCTCTCGGTACATTAATAGATAATGAATTTAATAGGTTGAATAATTTTTGTTATGATTTCTTTGTTCTAATATAAGAATTATTTGGTGAGATAATTCGGTCCTAGTTTTATAATTTCTTTTAAGGTCAAAACCTTATTGGCATTTGGTTTGGTGATTTTTCATATTGTGTTCGTGCAAAATGTTAGAATAAATTTTTGTATTCATCTCATTGTGGTTATGAAAATGCCATGCATTTCAACGTACATTTAGCTGAACCTTTTGTCTTGCAAATCTTTTAGATTTCCTTTCTTATTCTGAAAAAATATTCAACTTTAATTATTATTCAAATAAATATACAATATTACGCTCTATCTCAAAAGATGTGTATGCAGGAGATTTTATATTTTTCTTTAACACACTCAATTGTGACCCTTTTCAACATTTGAATATTTGAATTACAGTTAGTTCTCCTTCATTACATTGAATTTTCTAGGTTCCTTTTAAACCAACAAAATGAATTCTTCATCCTACAACAAATATCTATGAATTTGAAAGATCTGGGAGGTTTTAGTCATTCTTTTCTAAGTGGAAAATAGATTAGGGTACGATAGCAAAAACCTTTTCGATTAATCAAGTCTAAAGCATAGTATCTCTTTCTAAGACTACTTTAGGGACCTAAAATTAATCCAATATCTTTTGGACACCTTGAATTATAGAATAAAATTTCCTCCAAGTTAAATTCAACTCAAGTCGATTTGATCACATCGATTTATCAATTCTATATTAGTGAGGAGAAATATTCTTAGAAGGTTTGTTCTTGAGGTCTCACCCCATGTTTTTCCCTTCGAACATATCATAATTAAAATAACCTCCTACTTTTAAAACCTTCTTAATTACATTTTAAGGGTTAAAGAATTTCTGTCAAAATGTCTTTTTTTAGAGTGGGTGATGTAGCGTCCGTGAGTGGTTTTCGCTTTAAAGCTCCCACACCTTTGGTCTTTTGTTCTTTAAATGAAGTATCCACTATGATGGAGTGTTATTGTTTAACAAATAAAATCAAAACCCATTCCTTCAGCCCCCTTTTATCCTTTTTAATAAACATAAAGAAAAATTAAATTAAACTGGTGTACACACACTAATCGAGTTGGGGGTTGTCACTCAATTAAATTTCCAAACAAATTCTTAGTTGGGCTCTGCCCTAAGTCAGGGGGCAAGACTACGCCCGCACTCCCTAGGTTAGGGGGTTGGGTTCTTCATCCAATTTTCAGTTCTTTTTTTCCCGACGATGCTTCTGCCTCAACTAAGACTTGCTTTCAAATTCCTTTAAGTTTAGCTTCAAGCAGCGTTGTCGCACTGTATATTGATCGCCAGCCTCTCGAAACTTTCCAATGATATCCTTGTTCATTTTTCTTGGCCATGATTTCCATTTAACAACTCAAAAAGGTTGAATTAAGTGAGCGTTTCACAACTGAGTGGCACAATGGAGCATTCACACCCCACTCAACTCGGATCATCCATTCTGGAACAATTTTAATTAAAAGGGCATTTCTCCTCCTTTTTCTCGTCGTTTTCTCCTATCTATATCAACGCTCATCCAGGTTGTGGGTTTTGTATAGTGAAAGTTATGAGTCATTACTCCTATTCTATCTGAGCCTTACTCGTTGAGATCTTCTCCCTCCTATCTACTATCTGAGCCTTACTCGTTGAGATCTTCTCCCTGCTATCTATGTTACAAGAGTCTCCTCCTGACATAGAAATAAAAACAGGACCAAATATCCCAATGTAATAATCCCATTGGACATTTTGCCCCAATAATCTAAAACTAACACACAACGAAGCTAAAAACATGTTGCCTTTACACAGTGTCACTTGGGAAAAATACTAACTCATACAAAATATCTTAAGAGCGTAATAGTTCCTGATTTTTCTCGGATAATTTGGAAAACTTGGGTTTACATAAAAATGCATAATTTTTTTATACAAATTTATATTGTGAAAATTCTATAGTCCCCCTCGGGTGAAGGAAAAATCGTTTTCCTAGGGATCGATGCCTCTAGATCAATAAGGACCATATATATTACATACTAAAAATTAATCCCCAATTCATTTTATAGAGAGAAAACAAGATACCAAGTTATTTCTTCCATGTAATCATAATTTCCTTAATTAATCGGAGGCTTTACTTTTGATATTTTCTAGAAGATATATGGAAATATTTTTGTGAACCCTCTTATGTTTCATGTGGGGATAATAATATTCTAAATTTAGGAGGGGATGCACTTGATATTTGGGCCTAGATTATATCTTTTCGTTTTAAACCATTAATAATTTAGTTTTTCAAGTTTTTTCAAGCTTATAAAAAAATTACTTTTCTCGAGATAAGATTACGATTATATAATTGTATTGGGTCTTGAATACTACCACTCACCAATTTTGTAGACACAAACTCTCTTGTTTTTGGCTGTGATTATTCTGCGATGATTCTAAGTAACATCTTCATCTGGAGAATCAGGAGGAGTTAAAATAATGTTTGGGATTCAATGACACACGATGAAGTTTGAAATGTGCACCATGGTAGATATGGAAATATTTGATAAATATATTGGTATTGAGTTAGAAATGTCCGGGGAATGGAATTAGTACCCTCCAAAATAAAGAAACATTGTGTTTGTGCGTACAAGTCCACTAAGTAAGAGGGAACTGAAACTATTCATTCTTAAATCTAGGTGCAGTTGAAGTAATTTCCTCACTTGTTTCGATAACATTATGAGGTAAAAATTATACCTTCTAATAAAACATTTATCTTGCAGATGGGAATTTTTTATTTTTTAGAAAGAATCTTTTAATTTTATTTGAGTATCTTGTTTTCTCCCATTACCCAAATTCAAATAATTCGCAATGAATTGCATAACATAGTTAGTCTCATTTTAATTCTCCTCCGCCACCATATTTACTAGAAGCCTAAATGCAAGACATTCTTCTAATCCTATACACATGATTCATTGGGTACTTTAGAACACTATATTTCTATGAAATGAGCCAAAATACCACACCTTGAATCTTCATGATTCACATTATCACATACTATACACAAAAAACATCTAAAAGGCACCTTCAAATAGTTCAACTAGTGTTTGTAGGACCATTTCCTCACTTTAGTGTCAAGTAAATATGTGAATCCAAGTCTTATATTCATTTCCACACATAAATTATCTTTAGAGTTCCAATAACCTTTCCAAAATTGTACATTTCTTTGAATTGTCACAAGGCCTTGCTAATATGCTTTGAAATTCTTTCATTCCATAATTTTAACATGAAAGATGATATTTTAACCCCTATAGGATGTCTTTTTCACTTTCCTTAGGTAAAAAAATAGTGTCCATTCTTCAAAGATAGAGCATAATTATCCCAAAGCCAACATTTTCCTTCAATTCTAGTTCCATGAATTTCTATCCTAGAATCGAAATCTAACCAACCCCTCGAAATAATCAAGAATGATATCGTATGGCCAATTAATGATTCCAGAACATTGAAAATCCATTGCTATAATTTCGGTTCTAAAATGGATCCAAAAATAACTTTCCTACTAAACTTATATCTTATAACTCAAGGGCTCAACTCATAACAATGTCCTTTTCCTACCACCATTTTAACATTTCCTAGGAAGGCTTCACATATTTTGGTTTCTCTTATTTCTTCCCTCAGTTAAACTACCCAAACCATTGGCCTTGCTACAAGGATTGATTTTTGAAACTAGATTGATGGTCATGGCTTCTCCTCACTGACTTGGCTTCTTTATTTAGTGAATTGTTATGAACATGACAACTAGTCCATACACCAATGGTTTTCAAATAATCATCATGGATTTTATATGATGATCAAGGAAATTTTAAGGAAAAGAGAAAACTTGTGAGTCCATTTGAAAACCCTTATCAGCCTTAAATATTTGTTGCAATTACAATATGGATAAATTCTTCACAAATTTAAGACTATCTATAATAACATACATGCTAGTCCCATACATGAGATAACTTCAATTAACGCTCCTTTCTTATGCTAACATTAAATCCTAAGTTCTCCTAGTCCAGAATCTTGATTCAAACCTTAATTCCATAGTTATATGTTTAATATTGCTGAGGGGATTATTTAAAAGTTAAAGTTATAAAGCCCACACTAACAGCCATCAAAGACCACCAAAGAACCGTTAGTTATTTTTAAATAAAATAATGTTGTGGAACAATGTTTAGAAAATAATGATTTCACTTGGAAATTAATCTTACAATTAATAAACCTCTTAACCTTATCCTTTGTTCCTACCAAAATTTCACTTGCATAAATTTCATTTTCATCTAGGTCCTTTTCTTCAAGTAAGAAAACTTGGGTTATTACCAATCCCTCGAAATAATTAATCATATATTGGTGGTATATTGGTGGTTTATTGATAATAACCAAGTACCTATTGTTTTCAATAAAATATTGATTCAAATTTGTTTCATATAAACTACTAAGTGTAACACATATCAGCTACTAAGTGTATTTTTTTTTTCTAACATAAAGGTATCATTATTCTATTTTTCATTTAGTTATTTAGTTAACATTTCAAAAATACACCATAAATTTTAAGCCAAC
>APFE030733994.1:0-20546 GCA_000404065.3 Pinus taeda
CCCTGCTTTGTTTTGAAAGCAGTCTTCCATGCATCTTGCTCTGCAACTCTGACCTGATGGTATCCACTGTGCAAATCCAGCTTGGTGAAATAAACAACTTCCTTCAATTGATCTAAAAGATCATCTATGTGAGGAAGGGGATAATTTTTTTTATTGTTATCTGATTTAGTGCTCGGTAACCAATGCACATTCTCCATGATCCATCTTTCTTTCTCACCAGAACGATTAGTGACCCACATGGTGATGTGCTGGGCCTGATGAACCATTTCTCGAGCAACTCCTGCACTTGCTTCTTGATTTCAGCTTTCTCTAAAGCAGACAACCTATACATCCCAATGTTAGGCAAAGGAACATCTTGCTACAAAATAATATCATGTACTATTCCCTTTTTGGGTGGCAGACCTTTAGGTTCTTGAAATAAGACATCATACTTTGAAACAATCTTTTCTATATCAGCTCGCTGATCAACATTACAGCCCTCAAATATTTTGGTCTTATCAGGTGTCTTTTCCTTTACAACCATTAGTAAGAACTATTTGCATGAATTTATCATTCTTTTCATCTGTCCTGAGTTTATGAGACTATAATTATTCTTGAGCTTGTGAGCTCTTACAAAGTATTCGATTCCATCTTTAACAAGTAGATACTTGTTATCATCTCTATAGAAAATAGCCTTTCTATCATACAAGTAAGGACTTCCTAAAACAATTCCACATATATCCAAAGGAATTACATTTAACTCAACCTCATCTACAAATGCTGACCCAAAAGAAAACTTGAGTTTGCATTGTCTAGTCACTTGTAGTTGTGCTTTATCATTCAACCATCCTAATGGGTATATAGGCATTGGGCTTCAGCCAAAATCCTAAATGCTTGAAAGGAGATTCCATGTTACTCATATCAAAAGGAAAGGTTGAAGAAATCTGTGCTTTTTCTTGTCTGTTTAAACCTTCCATAATTAACTGAGATTTTCTGGAGTTTATTTGCATTCCTGTTGCTTTCAAAAAAAGGTCAAAAATGTTTTTTAATTCCTTTATTTCATTTGAGTTTCCACTTGAAAGGAGATGAGATATGAACATGTTGACCGCCACCTCTAGTCCGTTTACCTTGCCTTCCCTTTTGGCCTTTTGGATCAGTTGGCTCAATCATTCTGCAACTAAGAGAAAAAGCACAGGTGACAAGGGACAACATTGCCTCAAACCCCTCTGTCCTTTGAAAAAGGGAGTGGCTGCATCGTTGATGAGAACTGCATAGCTGACATTTGTGATGCACCCCATGATCCAGCTAATGAAGTCCATTTTGAATCCTAAGTGTGTTAGAAGCATCCAGAGATATATCCAGTTTATTCTGTCATAGGCTTTTGATAAGTCAATTTTTATTATTGCTCCCTTCTTGTTCATTTGCTTTATACTGTGCAAAGTCTCCTGCGCCACACCTATTGCTTCATGAATTTGTCGACCATCCAGGAACCCAAATTGTTCGTTGGAGATGCATCTTGACAAAATCGGCTTTATTCTGATCGCAATCACTTTTGCAATAATCTTGTATATACTATTGCATAGTGAAATAGGTCTGAAATCTTCAAAGGTTTCAGGCACTTCCTTCTTAGGGATGAGGGCTATGAAAGTTGCATTGAATGGACTGTAAATCTCTCCCTTCCTTCTTGTCTCTTCAACCACTTTAGTTATTTCTGCTCCTACCAGGTCGAAGAAGTGATGGAAGAGTTCTATGGTCCACCCATCTGGTCCAGGGCTTTTGTCTCTTGCCATAGATTTGATGATACTTTCTACTTCCTCCTTTGTAACTTCACTCATCAAATCCTCCGCTTCTTCCTCCTCCACATACCGAGGGAAGCTTTGAGCAGTCTTGATTACTTCTGCGATGGTAATCTCACCTTGATCGGCATACAAGTTCTGAAAATGGCTTTGCCCGAGGGCTGATAGGGACTCAAAGGTCTTTGCCTCCCTACCTTCCTCATTCTTGAGATACCAGATTGTATTCGCAATTTCCCTCCTTTTGCATAGTTGTGGAAAAATCTCGTATTTTCATCCCCTGCTTTGAGCCATATCGCTCTGCTCTTTAGCCTCCATTCCTCCTCTCTTGCCAGAAGGATTTGGTTTTTGAGTTTTTCAAGAGAGAGGATCTTCTCCTTTGACTCCTGGGAGGCATAGCCATCCTCCTCTGTACTTTCCAGCCTTTGTAATTCCATAAACAAAAACCCTAGCCAATGCGACTTGAGGCAATATATAATGCTAAAAGAAAATAATAGACATACAAATTTCTGACAATTGATCATTTGCTAATGACTCTTGATGCTTTTTAAATAGAGATCATGGTCCAATTGGGTGTTAAGCTTCAGATCAATATAGTAGTATTGAGGAGGAGATGAACCATCGAATCACTTTGTGTAGAACATAGTTGTGACTGTCGGATTAGATAGTCACATTACTAAAGAAAGACACTTTACCTAAAGATATATTAGACCAAGTTGATTTTACCTAACTCTTAAATTTTGAAATATGCTAGTAACTTAATGCCAGGGGACCTGTTGCTTAGAGTAAATTGAATTCAATGTAATATAGTCATATTTATCATTATTCTTTGTTTGATTAATAGTGAGAACTCTCTTACCATGATGGCATTTTACTTTTTGTGTTGATCAGGTAATGATTATGTCATGAAGTGAATCTTAGTGAAAGTGATTACCCCTGGTGATAGATTCCACATTCCCCAGTTGGCCAGAACGGAAGGCAAGAGAGGGAGATAATAAAATGATCAGTATTAAAGATCTTTCTCCTGCAGCAACAAATACAGTAAATACAAAGTTTATAATGTTGGAAAAAGGAAAGCCAGTGAAAGATGGAGAGAAGACTTGTTTATCTTTGGTAGCTGACCCATCTGCTGCAGTCCATTTTCAACTGTGGGGAGATGAATGTGATGCTTTTCAAACTGGCGATATCATTCATCTCACTAATGGTATTTTCTCTTATCACAGAGCTAATCTTGTTTTAAGAGCTGGAAAGAAAGGCAAAGCACTAAAGATTGGAGAGTTTACCATGGCATTTGTTGAGACACCCAATATGAGTGAATTACGTTGGGTGCGTGATCCTTCTGATAAAAAAAAATTAATACAGGATCCTACTATCTCTTCCCCAACCTATTCCAGATTCTTCCCTCCAAATCCGATCTGATCAATAAGTACTAGTAGTCTGACAAAGAGATGGCCATGCCCTGTTGGGGATGTGTTGTGAGATTTGGATACATTTGTTTGTTATGATCTGTTAGGGAAGATACACCCTAGGCACTCTTTGTTTTGCTATTATTACTTGCTGTATTTTCGTGTTCCATTGACCTGTTTTAGTTTTTAGTTTTTAGTGAATATTGCTATCATTTTATCGGTCAAGGATCACATATGTACTATTAATTTGTAATTTCTGAAATTTGGAACAAACAAATTTATCATTTTAATTCAAATCTTGCATTTTTGTCTTGATGGTTGACCAAGTTGAAGAATAGAATAAAAAGCCATAAAAATCATGTTATAGGACCAAAATGAGAACATTAAAATGGTTCTTGTTTCTAACATACAAGTTTTGTAAAAGAAAATTGCAAATAGCGTTAGGAAATTAATACCACATGAATCAAATGAGTGGAAAGTTGAAACCAATTAGTATGACATATCAGATTGTTGCCATTTGCTGCTTCCTAAATTGTGAAAGTTGCATGAGATGCCTTACATTTCTAATTGTTCTGTTCTGTTGGAAACAATGTCAATAAGGAGATATGTGTATGTAGAAAGGAAGTGCTGATTATTTAAAGCATACCTTCGTCAGAGCTATAACCATGGATCATTCATCGGAGAGAACATAAACAGCCAAAAAGAACACAGAGAAGGTAAAGCAGCATCTATTAAACAACATAATTAATTGTTCTCTAATCTAGTCTGTTTCTATATCTTCATTTTTATACATGTACTTCCCAAGTAGTTTTAGTGATGGACCACCTTACCAAATTTTAAGTCGCAGATTTTATAACGTGAAGTCCACAGAACATTGACATCAACTTTTAACCTAATCCTGGTTATAGAATGGTCAAACTGACTTTCAATGCCTGCCTTGTTTAATTTGAGGATTTGCAAAATCAGATTGGTATGTCCTGTGCTTAAGCAAGGTCCTTCTGGCATGACAGCATTAAGTCTTATGGCCGTATATAGTAGGTTCTCCAAATGAAACTGCATCAAATGGTTCTTTTCAAGTCCTCGACCTTTTAAAAAGCTTTTTCAATTATATTGGTCCACAAAAGGAAAGAGAACAATCTGATTACACCAGTATTTCTAAACAAAAGTAGAAGATAATTAAAATATGATGATAAAGTTGGGTATTTTCATTAATTGTTAATCATGACATGTTAAATTTCCTTGAAACTCTGCAACTACTTACATGAATAACTGAAAACAAGGCAACTGAAAACTGAAACTAAATTTACTTTCACCAAGGTACAGAGTTCCTTTACAATTTATAAGCGGCAGAAAATAATTGAGAGATAAAGACACATGCACACAAATTGACACACTTGTTATGGGAAGACCTACTTTATTTGTAAAGTCTACACTATATAAGAAAAGACTTTAGGTACAAGGAAACTATTTTTTATAAAGACTTCCAATCTACCTTATCATGCCATTAGGGATGATAATTGACTACAATGACCACACATTGAATAACATAAACTTTTGCTTGAAATTTACACTTTATGTCTTGACAGTCTGAATTCAATATCACCTCCTCTAACAATCATGAAGATTTCTGAAGCTTGAACTTTGGAATATCTTTTCTGCCTCTTAGCTGATTTTGTGTGCTTTGATAATTCATTGCATTTTCCACTGTACTTGGGTGTGAAGCCCTTGCAAACCCAATTGTAATATTTTAATCTTGGACATATAGATGAATATGAAACAATTCAAAATAGGAATCAAATTGATATGTTCGAACCTGATTTGAATGATTAGCCAAAAATGTAGGAAATAGTGATAGATTCTCCTTGTTGCCGAGTCTAGAGCCTATCCAATAATAAAGCCACTTCTGGAGAGTCTGGTGTTGAAAAAGGCACCTATCCTACACATACATCGAATACAAAGAAACACATACTTCCAAAGATTTGTATTTCTGAACAAGATGGGCTGCACAGCAGCTAGTCCCTGCCTTAAGTGGGAAGAGCAGGGAGCAGGTGGTTGAGGGAGCAGCTAGTGAAGAAAACATGGTGATCCTTGGCAGGGCAGGCCATCCACCCGCTCATCCATGCCATTCTTACTATGGGACAAGTGATCAGTGAGCAACTAAGAAACCCTGATGCAGCTTATTAACTACAGGTTAATCAATGGTAGCAGGTGTAATCTATGAGGTTAGTCTAGGCTGCGTTCTGGATTGAGTTGAGCATCTAGCTCTAGACCTGGCAGTAATAGAACAATATATAGTGGGACTTTTTGCAGGTCTTGACAAACATCTAAGATATTTCCACTGGTACTGGGACCTTTCCGAGAAGATGAGATGAGGGTTCTGTCTGTCAATGTGGAATACTGTGATGAATCATAATCATTGTGACTTCTTCTTTTACCTGCAAATGGAACACCAGAATCATCTACACTGGATTGGGATTTCAAAGTTAATTCAAATGTGCAACAGCTAAAGGCTGAAGAGTTAACTCAATTTAGCTATACCAGCATGCTTAACAATTGACTTATGACACCATAATTCACACCCTGGAATTATTTCTAATTCTTGTTTGTATGATTAACACACATGAAGGTGTAATTCTAGTTCTTATATTTACTCAGCCATTATTGTCATCCCTCAGTGACTGAGATTACAAATCAATACTTATGGAAAGCCATTACTGTCATCCCTCAGTGACTGAGATTACAAATCAATACTTTTGGAAAGATTGTAAGAAAGTCTGTGAAACAGTAAAGCACAACCTCTATTTGCTAAGCAACAAAATCAAGACATTGTTACATCAAGAGCCATAATCGATACATAATCAATGAATCAAGACCTTTTATGGAACAGACTTGTCGCACAGCCTCTATTTTCTTAGCACAGCCTCTATTTACTCAACAACAAAATCAAGACATTTTATGTGATTATTGGAAAAAGGAAACTGCATTCCAATCTGGAAGAGTGTCTTATCAAAAGACATGGATTTATGCAAAGCTACAAAGCCTAATGGGTTACTGAAAAATCAGTTGGAAGATGGGGCCATGATACTTGAATTGAACAAATCTGCTCTCCTTTCAGAATCATTGCAACTCCTCCAAGTGACAACAGTGGTCTAGGTTAAAATCTAGCATTATTGGAAGCTTAATGCTCGACTGGGTGTTGTTGAACCCAGACATGTTTCTAGGCCCTTCACTACAAGCTTAAAGATAGATTCTCTAAGTTCTGCAAGATTTTACTGTGCTCTTGAAGTGGGGACACATGCAACCTCTCCAAGCGAATAGTCTTAAGCTAAGTAAGTGAAGATAAGGCCAGTAGACTGTTCACTGTGGCTCTCTTGGACCCATAATTGAATACTATTAAGATTTCAGTTTTTTCATGGAACTCAAAAATGTTGCAAGAAAGTATTTACGCCTGAACTTTTAAAGCTCATTCTGCGTAATTATCCTAAAACTATTTGATGACCTGCTGTGGCACAGGATTGATCTATTATGCTTTTCTAAAAGCTGTGAACAATCTGGATAGCTAGGCAGAGTCTCTAAAATGGTAATGACCTCTCATCCACGTCTAGGTTTTGGCTAATGTGATGTTTTGCTTTTATGAAAATGTCATGGTTAAGCATTGAACAGCGATACCATGTTCCTGTTTCTTATAGTGGATGTGCTGAGAGACTCATTGGGGAAGTTAAGGAGAAGTTTTATTCAATTTCAATAGGAGATGGTGCACAATTAATCAATCTACCAAAGGACACAGCATGGGTTGCAAAGGTGACAGCCATTAATGGCTTTTCTCGCCCTCAAACACCAAAAATAGTTGATTGGGATCAAAGTCACACCTTCATTCTTTGATTGACTGATCAACATTGTAGCTTGTTTCATTACTCTAGCTACATGGAAAATCAGAGCAAATAGATTAATGCCATGATTTCATTAGAAGAGCAATATAACAGATACAATATGAAAGTGTGTTGGCTGACTTCAGGATCATCTTTGTTGAGTTGCTCAGCCAAGAGAAAACGCTTCAGCTGAGCCTTCCATATGAACCACCTTTCCTCTGATTACCGTGGAGGAAGTGGAAGGCTGCTCTTGCTAGAGTTTCCACGCCATTATTGTATTTGTTCGAGGGAAAGAGAGCAGTCATGACTTGTGATGGGAGCTTTGATCTGGGAAATTGCATTAAATGCAAGAGTGCAAGAGGAAGAATATCATAATGTAATGCAAGACCACAAGATAAACAAAATGCATCACATATCAATGGATGATTCACCTTCAGCTTCGTCAAACTATGCAGAGAAATACTAGTAATACTCATAAATATGGTAACATATAAGCAGCATGTAAAAGCAGTAAAAGCATCATATAGTCCATCACCATCATCAATAATAAAATCATCAATGTCGATAGCAGTAGATAACAGAGTATGCAAAGTGACTAGAACAAAACGTCTTCTGCTTTATGTCTGGAGAAACTTAGACACAGTTCATTGAAGCACTAAGGTGAGAATTCCACAATGGGGATAACAAGAGTCAAGCCAGCAGTTATAGATCAGGATCATGAGAAACAACATATGGAACGATACGGATGAATGGTAAGGCCAAGATGTGAAGCAGAGTAGGGGGAAATAGTCCGTAGAGTCAATATCATAATGTAATGCAAGACCATAAGATCAACAAAATGCATGACATATCAATGGATGATTCACCTTCACTCTCGTCAAACTATGCAGAGCAATACTAGTAATACCCATAAATAAGGTAACATATAAGCAGCATGTAAAAGCAGTAAAAGCATCATATAGTCCATGACCATGATCAATAATAATATCATCGATGTCGATAGGAGTAGATAACACATGTCATAAAATCTCATCATCAGCAGTAGTAGTCATGGTGTATAATCATGGAACAGTAGCAAATCACACATAGTCATGTGAATAAATAAGGCCAAGAAGCAGTCGGCTAAAAAGAGAGAGGCAATCTGTCAAGGCAGAGGCTAATACTGTCGAAAGATTCCACAGATCGTGCTAATGGCAATTGTGAAATTCACATTTGTAGGTTTGCACATTTTCAAAAGCAAAAAAACAATTAAAGAACAATCACAGTTACTTGCAAATTGAAATTGCATTGAAGCAGTATTTCTTGGAAGCTCGTTGCTAAAATACACAACATAGGGGTATGAAACACAGACCGAAGCAGCTGAAATGAAGAACTGTTCATTTCTGTTTCAAACATCCGAATATCTGAGAGAGCATAAGCTGCCCCTATTCGCCATGTCAGCCAAACCTCACCTAGGATTTTTGCAATGTCTGCAAAAGCCATCTTTGCATTGGTTTCTATGAAGAGGCAAATTTCTGTGATACAACGTCCCGGAAATAAGGTGTTAATCTGATCCTGCTGCTGAGCATGGTAATTGAAATTATCAGTCAATTATAATTTTTGGAGCAGGAAAAGAATGACCAACCTTGATAGAAATTTAGGTGCAATGGACAACTCTCATCAGCAGAGAGATAGAGAGAGGCCAAAACAAAAACAATAGTAATAAAATTCATACATCTTGCTTGTTGAAGCTTTAATATTCTTTCGTGGCTTAAAGACAACCTTGATAGAAATTTCGGTGCAATGGACAACTCTCATCAGCAGTGATATAGAGAGAGACAAAAATAGAAACAGTAGTAACAAAATTCGTACATCTTGCTTGTTGAAGCTTTAATATTCTTTCGTGGCTTGAAGACCTTCTAGAGCGAGCATTCCCTGTTGAGGGTCTTTGAAATTCTTTTCTCTGGATGCCCTTCACAAAGAAAATTATTGTAGCTTTTTTCTTAATCTGCAACGCAGCTTTTCTGAGCTCAGCAATGGACTTACATCAATAGCTACATTTATTTAGTGAAGACTTGCCCCAAATAATCAGGAGTTAGCTAATATTAACCATTGCTTCAGCATTAAAATGTGCTCCATGAATTGACATGAATTGATCCACTCATGAAGTTGAAGTCCCAAAAGGTGATCTATACCTGTTAGGCTCATCTGAACCTTTTATGAGTCCAAATACATCTCGAATTGGGGCAATGGTATGATTTGACTGTAATTGCAATCAAACATAAATATGTAATGATCTCTGCCTTTTATCAGAACTACAAACAATATTCAGATTAATTGTAACAAACTTTACGCGAGAGGAAAAACAACTGTTGTATAGTGTGAATTTGATCTAAAATCATGCGAATGCAATATTTCCATTAAAGGAAAAGAAGTATAGATTTTATAGCTTCTCACCCAAATATAAAATGTATTGTAAGAACCCCATGCGTCTAACTGGCCATGGAATATGCATATATCACTAGATATGTCCTAAACTAATGGTTCCGCTGAGCGGGCCTAAGCTTCAAATCTTGTATGGAGAAGGCAGTTTCATGGAGACAAATAACTGAGCCTTTCATGAGTAAATGGAATTTATATCTTATGAAAATTTTGTTCTCCTCTTGCTTCGGAGATGCTGATAACCTCACAGTTTTTTCTCTTATTTCGGGCAATTTTTGGTGGCCTTGAGCAGGTTTTTGCATCATCACATGGGCACAGTAATGTCTTTCGCAGCCTAGCTAGTCCGAAATCTTTCTCAGAAGACACTTTTCACAAAACAGGTAGCCCTTCTACAAAACCATAACCTAATATTATGCTTTCGGTGCAGCAGAAAGGCTATGATTGTGCCATATCAAGCTACAAGAGGTTATAGTAATGAGATAGCCAATCAAGCAATGAGTAATCAACATGATCTTTCCATAACTAGTAACAAATGTTATATACGTAACTTATACCACTTGCTTAGCTTACTGATCACCTTTCTAAGAGCAATGGTAATTACTTTAATATGTACATTTGACCCATAGTAAATCATAAGAACAGGCAATGTCAGCTCCATATTAATCACAACCCTGTATAGATATAATACCAATAGTAATAGAGAATGCATAATACAAGTGTGAAAGAGTAACACTGTGGTAATCATTATGAGCCTACTGTGATACCAACAGGATACTAGTAATGAAGTAGAACCATTGTACTAAGTAGTGTTACAGCTTGATAGAACAGAGCTGGTTTAACTTATATAAATCCGAGTCCTGGTGTTGCACATTGAGTTACATACCTTGTAAATGCTTATAGTAAGTGGAATACTAGTAATACGTTGATTACGATAGGGTTAACCATTGTAAAGGAAAAGTTATAAGGAATACACAAAGCATGATTGAGCTTATTGAGTAACCATAACATATCCATACCTCTTCTTACTTATGGAATGACAATACAGTACTTAAACAGAAAGATCATGATACTTGCTTGTTATGATTTACTTACACCTAGTAGCTTACTCTGAACCATGAACTAATAACATTTAGAATGATATCACTGTTAATTAGGGTAATGCCGTATGTTCAAAGCAAGGTAATCCTATCACATGTATGCGTTTAAACCAGAAGGATGGTCCTTTGCTTTCACTATGTTTGAGTCTACTCTATTACTATGAACACCATTGAGAAAGCTGGAGAAAGGTCATAATGAGTACAAAGATTACCCGTATTCATTACGTACTAGGTCAGTTCAACTTTGTTTCAATATGTAGGAGCTCGTGATTACGGAAACTCTTATGCAACTAAGTTAGCATGAGTGCCATTAGCGTGATAAGTATAGCTATCATTATGTCAAACTAGTAACACTTGGCATCATAGTTAAGCTCTAGGTATTAGTATCAATGTTTATATATGTACTCTATTATGGGAAAGAGCTCATGTGGTTAACTACCAGTAATACGCAGTAAAGCTTATACAACCTATCTTACCAAGCTCAAGCATAAGGTGTAAGTATTCCCTAGCAATGGTATTGATTAATTATGTCTACACGTCTGTATTTCAAATGCAAGCAACTCTTTCGTACTAATCAACAACACGTACAGGTTTCGAGCTTCAACATCATCCTCTCTAAAATTGAATGGTAATCATAGTGGTTATGTATACAAATGTAATGGGTTCTACTTACCTAAGCTAACAAAGGGTACTACATAGATCAAGCGTGTTAACTCTTATGTGTACTACTTAAATGTAACCTATCTTGTTAAGCTCTCGGCATTCAATGGAATTACTTAACCCTTTAGAGTATAAAGGTTAGTTGTACTGTTAGCTTAGACTAGTTATGCCATGTATAGCTTATATGAGCTTAGTTATGATACCATGTTTCTACTAGTTATGATCATTACACTGATCTTACACATAAAGCATAATGAGAACCATAGACATATAGTAGCCCTTCTACAAAACCATAGCCTACTATTATTCTTTCGGTGCAACAAAAAGCTAACTATCCACACCATGTTTTAGAAAAATAAGAAGCTCCTCGATGAAACAATAGCTTGATATTGTGCTTTCAGAGTTGCAGGACACTAGCTATCCACACCTTTGAATTAGATGAACTATAAAGTTAATGATGAAAGGGGCACATAGTTCGGTGATAGAGTAAGAGCAAGTCCAATGTTTAATTCTTAGTTTATCCACTTTTCAACATGGTATTAGATTCAAATAGGCTCCTCTAGAAGGTTAGAAGTTCTGAGAAAAAGTCTTCAAAATTATGTAAAAATTGAAAGATACATACATATTTGACAAATTTTAATATTCTTGAAAATGACAATTATAAATATTTCATAATATGACTTCAAAATTTCTAATTATTATCTAATTAAACCCTAAAATTTTAACTTTTAGAGAGTAAATAGGAAGCTCCTCGATGAAACAATAGCCTAATATTGTGCTTTCAGAGTTACATGACGCTAGCTATCTAGACTTTTAAATTAAATGAAGTGTTAAAGTTAATGATGAAAGGGGCATATACGTCAGTGATAGAGTAAGAGCAAGTCCTATGTTTAACTTTGATGCATGAGCATTTGGACTTAGCCAACAATGTAAAGGTTTGTTCACATGTTGTGGCTAAAAGAGTGAATTTCACTGACCTGAGTGGTCAAAAGTCAGTTTTAGTCGAGAGGGTTGGATCTCTTGAAAATGATTTGTAATTCATTATTGTAATAATTAGGAAATTGTCTTAGTTTAGGTTGAAGGATAAGTTGTTAGCGTAGGTGTGTAATGGAGCTTGAAAATAGAGATTTGATTGTTAGATTGTTTAAAATAAAGATTGAGTTGTTCGTACATTTAGGATAGGATTCGATTCATAAATAGAAGAAAATGTAATGAAGAGGGATTAGCTGAGATGATTGAGGATTGAGCAAAAGGCGAGAGTTGAGTGATAGAGAGGGTTTTCAAATTGAAACAGAGGTCTGTTAATTCATTGTCATTGAGTCGAGAGGGCCAAGACTCTGTAACCATTATTATATTGAATGAATTTGTTTGTGTGCATCTGTGTGTTGATCTTGGTGGAAACTCTCGTTTACTCTGTGAATCTGCATTTTGAAGTGCATTTGGGTATTTTCCTTGTTTTCATGTTTTAATTTTTAATCTTAGTATTTATGGTTAATTGCAGTCATTAACGTTAATAACGGGGGTAGAAGAGAATATAAAGGTTTGATCGTGATTGAAGGCCCGTACTCCATCCTAACCGTTGATCTAAAGTTCAACTGCTGACGTCATAGTCAATAGCGGGGTTAAGCCTGCGTTTAAACCGCGTGTTAGATGAAGAGCCACAAGCCGAAGGATTTGAGGAACTCTGTTATCTAAGGGATATCAAGGTTTAAAGTAATTGGAGGTTAAGTCTAAACTCAGACCCGAATTTCTATAGATCAAGGTCTATAAACCATATCGGCTCTGTGAGGCAAGAAGCGTCATGCAAGTTCCCTGTGCGATATCGCGCTAACCGTTGGATCACTGTTGATTGCTGACCATTGGATCATATCGCATCGCATCATTCAGGAGTGAATGAACCCTGGCCTGGAGAAATTACGATTTGTGATCTGCGATGTCACTGCCGACCGTTAGATCTGGAGAGAGGAAATCAACGACGTAGAGCAAAGTGTTGTTCAAAAGGGAACGTCAACGCAAAAGTCAACATGGGATAGTTGTTGTTCAATTTTTGTTCAGTTGTTGTTCAATTGCTGTTCAATTACTGTTCAGTTGCTGTTCAATTGCCATTCAATTGGCCTCTTCCATCATTTTTGGTATCAGAGCTCAGATTTTCAGTATGACTGCAGTAAACATGCCGCCAAGGAGAGGCGCTGACATAGGTCGAGGAAGACTTGAAGCAAATGCAGTTCTGTTGGAGGAGATCCAAAGTCTGTGTACAAGGATGGACACAATGGAGACTGCGCAGAGGAGAGCACCTGATGAAGGGGTTGAAAGTGCTGCAGAAGCATCTTCTGAGGAAGAAGAAGAGGAGGAAAATGAAACTACCAAGGTTATCAAGATGTTGGAGTAGGTAGAAAACCAAAGGTGAAAATTGCTGTGTATGAAGTGAGTCCCAATGCAGAAGAGTTAATGGATTGGATCAGTTCACTGGACAAATATCTTGACTATGAAGAGGTTGATGACAAAAAGAAGGTGAAGTTTGCAGTTACCAGATTGAAGGGTCATGCAGCCATTTGGTGGGATGAGCTACAAACGTCCAAAACAAGAAAAAGAAAGTCCAAGATCAAGCAACATGATAAAATGGTGAGTAAAATGAAAGCTAAATTTATGCCAAAAGATTATCAGTGAAATCTTTTCAAACAGTTACAAAATTTAAGGCAAAAAGGAATGTCTGTTTATGAATACACAAAAGAGTTTTATGGATTAAGTATTAGAGCAAGGCATGCAGAGGATGATATGGAGAAGGTAGCCAGATATATCAATGGCTTAAGATACGACATACAGGACGAGATCAACTTGCTGAATCTGAAGACTATTGAAGATGCCTATCAAGCAGGTTTGAAGGCAGAAGAGAAGATGTTGAGAAACAAAATCAGAGCAATAGAGGGAAAAGTTCAGTAAGAGGTAGAGGAACTACCAAACCAAGGTTTCAGCAACATCAGCTCGAAGCAGGAAGTTCAAGTAGCAGACCACCACAGAGGGGAGATTTTAATAAAGGAAGATTTGCGCCCCGAGGAAGAGGCCGAGGAAGAGATATTTGGTGTTACACGTGTGGAGAATGGGAACATGTATCGTGGGACTGTCCTCATAATAAACCAACAAGTCAAAGGAATGTGAATGTGGTGAGACAAAGCCAGAAACACCGCAACATATAGAAAAGGAAGAATCCTCTGAAGTAGGAGAATCCCTATTGATGAAGAGGGCATTGCTTAAGGTAGAGAAAGAAACTGAAGAACCAATGCAGAGGAAGAGTATATTCAGAACTATGTGCAAATCCAAAGGTAAATGTTGTAAAGTGATAATTGATAGTGGAAGTACTGGTAACCTTGTTTCTACAGAGATTGTGGACACGCTGGGATTAGTGAAGACAATACACTCGACTCCTTACAGAGTGTCGTGGTTGCAGAAAGGACATCAGATTATTGTGACAGAACAATGCAAGGTAGAGATACAAATTGGTACGTATAAGGATGTGATATTGTGTGATGTAATGCCAATGGATGTATGCCATGTATTGCTGGGAAGACTGTGGCAGTGTGATCGGAAAGTTATTCATGATGGGAGGACAAATGCTTATACCTTAGAGAAGAATGGAAATAAACATACACTGCTGCCGTTGAAGGGTGACACTGACAAAGGAGCATCTGGAAACAATGTTATGCTAATGAGTGGAAAGGAGATGTTGCAAGAAGTAGGAAAAGGTGAAGAAATGCATTTTGTTGTCGTAGGAAGACCCAAGTTAATTTTAACCTCCACAAACTTAGATGATTTACCTGAAGGAATCAAAACTCTATTAAATGATTTCGCTGATATTATTGTGGATGAGTTGCCAAATGCATTGCAACCAATCAGGAGTATTAGTCATCATATTGATCTAATACCAGGAGCAAGTTTGCCAAACAAAGCAGCGTACAGATTAACTCCTCAAGAGAATGTAGAAGTTGGAAGACAAGTGCAAGAACTAATGGATAAGGGACTAATCAGAGAGAGTCTTAGTCCATGTGTTGTGTCAACAGTACTCAGTCCAAAGAAATGAGGTGAATGGCATATGTGTACAGATTCTAGAGCCATAAACAAGATCACTATCAGGTATAGATTTCCTTTACCACACATGGATGATTTGATGGGTTGTTTGAGTGGGACAAAGTATTTTACTAAAATAGATCTGAAAGTGGATATCATCAAATAAGAATTAGAGAAGGAGATTAATGGAAGACTGCATTTAAAACAAACAGTGGGTTGTATGAGTGGTTAGTGATGCCTTTTGGGCTCACTAATGCACCTAGCACATTCATGAGATTGATGAATGGAGTTTTGAAGGAATATGCAGGGAAGTTTGTTATTATTTATCTTGACGATATTCTAGTTTTTAGTAGAAGTAAGGAAGAACATCTGGAGCATTTTAAATTGGTTTTAAGAACTCTGCAGGAAGAAAAACTATGATAAATATGAAGAAATGTAGTTTCATGAAAGAAGAATTAATTTACTTGGTATTTGTAGTTTCTAAAGAAGAGTTGAAAATGGATCTAGAGAAAGTCCAAGCAATTTGGAACTAGCATATTCCAAGGAATATATTTGAGGTAAGAAGTTTTCATGGTCTTGCAAAATTTTACAGGGAATTTATCAGAGGTTTTAGTCAGATTTGTGCACCAATTCTTGAAACAATCAAGGAGACTAATCAGCTGTTCAAGTGGACAGAAGTAGCAGACATGAATTTTAAGTTGATGAAGAAGGAAATCCCAGAGAAACTAGTTTTAGCTTTACTTGATTTTGGAAAAGTATTCAAGTCGAAACTGATGCTAGTGGAGTTGCAATTGGAGCAGTTTTGAGTCAGGAACAGAGACCAATAGCGTACTTCAGTGAGAAATTAAACGAAGTGAAGAAGAAGTATTCCTCTTATGATAAAGAATTTTATGCTATTGTACAAGCTTTAAAAAAATGGAGACATTGTTTGCTGCCAAAGGAGTTTATATTGTATTCTGACAATCATGCATTACAGTTCATAAATAACCAACCGAAATTGAACTTGAAACATGCCAAGTGGGTAGAGCTTTTGTAGAACTTTACTTTTGTGACAAAACACACAAGTGGTAAGTTGAATAAATTCGTTGATGCTTTAAGCAGGGTAAATTTCATTGTGCAAGGATTTGAAGAAATGGTTGAAATGTATAAAGATGATGCAGATTTCAAAGATATTTACACAACAGTTCAAAATCCAATAGCTCATAACCGAAGTTAGTGCTTAGATTATCTTATCCAAGGAGGTTTATTGTTTAAAGGCAATAAGTTGTGTATTCCCAAATTTTCTACGAGGGAAAACATAATAAAGGAGAAACATAGTGGAGGATTATCTGGTCACTTTGGACAAGACAAAACCTTTGCTCAGGTAAATGCTTTTTATTATTGGCCAAAGATGCAGACTGATGTTAAGAGGTTTGTTGAGAAGGGCAAGATATGTCAGCATGCTAAAGGGAGAAGCCAGAATACAGGATTGTACCAGCCATTGCCAATACCAGACTAACCATGGGATGCAGTTAGCATGGATTTTGTTTTGGGGTTACTTGAAACTCAAAGGGGGAATGATTCCATTTATGTTGTGGTAGATAGATTTTCCAAGAAGGCACATTTCATTGCATGTAAAAAGACTAGTGATGCAACAGATATTGCTAATCTATTTTTTTCAGAAATTGTAAGATTACATGGACTGCCTGTAAGTATTGTGTCTGATGGAGATATAAAGTTTGTAGGGCATTTCTGGAGAACTCTTTGGAAGAAACTAGTTGCTAACCTCAGTTTCAGTTCAGTATACCATCCTCAAACAGATGGACAGACCGAAGTAGTAAACAAAAGCTTGAGGAACATATTGAGAAGTTTAGTGTATTAAAATCCTAAGCAGTGGGATTTAGCACTAGCTCAGGCTGAGTTTGCGCATAATGACACTCCAAACCAAAATACTAGAATGAGTCCATTTCAGATTGTTTTTGGGATGAATCCAAGAGGTGTGTATGAGCTCAGAAATTTGGGTAACAGGAGACAAGAAGTGCAAAAGATGAAGAGTTTGTAGAGCAGATGTAGAGACTACAAGAAGATGTCAAAGGCAAATTGTAGGAAAACAATGGCAAATACAAACATAGAGTAGATATGAAAAGAAGAGAGAAAGAATTCCAAGTGGGAGATTTAGTGATGGTTTATTTGAGAAAAGAAAGATTTCCTGCTAAGACTTACAATAAACTGAAAATGAAAAAGATAGGACCATGTAGAATTGTAAGAAAGTTTTCAACTAATGCTTATGAAATTGAATTGCCAGAAGGGATTGGAATATCACTTATTTTCAATGTTGCAGATTTGTATTCATACAAAGAGACAAAGGCAGAGCTACAGGAGGAAACTACAGAAGACGAAGTTCAAACTTTGAACTAGAAAGAACAAATGCCAAAGACAGTTAAGAGAGAGGTGGATGTTGTTTTGGAGAAAAGAGTATCCAAAAGAACCATAGGATAGGTTTCTATCAATATCTAGTCAAATGGAAAGGAAAGCCAGTGGAGGATGCTAGTTGGTTGACAACAACAGAGTTGCAGAGGTATGGAGTAAACCCTGAAAATCTAAGGGATGATTCTTTTCTTCCCCGGGAGTCTGATGTAGGAGCATCTGGACTTAGCCAACAATGTGAAGGTTTGTTCAGATGTTGTGGCTAAAAGAGTGGATTTCACTTACCTAAATGGTCAAAAGTCAGTTTTAGTCGAGAGGGTTGGATCTCTTGAAAATGATTTGTAATTCATTATTGTAATAATTAGGAAATTGTCTTATTTTAGATTAAAGGATAAGTTGTTAGCATAGGTGTGTAATGGAGCTTGAAAATAGAGATTTGATTGTTAGATTGTTTAAAATAGAGATTGAGTTGTTCGTACAGTTAGGATAGGATTTGATTCATAAAAAGAAGAAAATGTAATGAAGAGGGATTAGCTCAAATGATTGAGGATTGAGCGAGAGACGAGAGTTGAGTGATAGAGAGGGTTTTCAGATTGAAACAGACGTCCGTTAATTCACTTTGATTGAGCCGAGAGGGCCAAGACTCTGTAATTAGTATTATATTGAATGAATTTGTTTTAGTGTGCATCTGTGTGTTGATCCTGGTGGAAACTCTCGTTTATTCTGTGAATCTGTGTTCTGAAGCGCATTCGGGTATTCTCCCTGTTTTCATGTTTTAATTGTTAATCTCAGTATTTATGGTTAATCGCAGTCATTAATGTTAAAACTGGGGTAGAAGAGCATAGAAGGGTTTGATCATGATTGAAGGCTCGTACTCCATACTAACCATCGGTCTACGGTCAACTATTGACGTCATAGTCAACAACGGGGTTAAGCATACGTTTAAACCGCGTGTTAGATGAAGAGCCGCTAGTCGAAGGATTTGAGGAACTCTGTTATCTAAGGGATATCAGGGTTTAAAGTAATTGGAGGTTAAGTCTAAACCCAAACCCGAATTTCTATAGATCAAGGTCTATAAACCATATCGGCTCCGTGAGGTAGGAAGCATTGCGCAAGTTCCCTGTGTGATATTGCGCCAACCGTTGGATGACTGTTGATTGCTGACTGTTGGATCATATCGCATCGCATCGTTTAGGAGTGAATGAACCCTGGCCTGGAGAAATTGCGATTTGCGATCTGCTATGTCACTGTCGACCATTAGATCTGGAGAGAGGAAATCGACAGCATAGAGCGAAGTGTTGTTCAAAAGGGAAAGTCAATGTGGGACAATTGTTGTTCAATTGTTGTTCAGTTGTTGTTCAATTACTATTCAGTTGCTGTTCAATTGGCCTCTTGCGTCAAATTCTTAGTTTATCCACTTTTCAACATGATATAAGCATGAAATATTCCTTCATACTCACCCTTAATGAATACTTATGATTCAATTTGGATGTTTTGAGTTGCTTCATCTTTAGTCTTTTGAACTTTGTATCATCTTCATTTGTATATACAGCTATAATTGTCTTCTTGTATCAATATGTATTGCATCATTCTTATAATTTTGGAATTTGAGTTCTTCTTTTGGATTGCATCATATTCAAATCAAGGATTTCTTTAGCTTACTCTTGACCTTTTCGTGGGTTGAGATCTGGGTATGAGCCCAAAATCCCGAATTCTTTAAAATCTCGATCCTAGCCACTAATCCCGGTGAAAAGCGTTTTAAAATTTTAATATTATTAACATGGATCTTCATTTAAATCTAGCATCACTTTAATCATCATCGAAAACATGCCATGTAATTCTAAAACAGAAATAACAATATATGGAATTTAACTTAATACGGCACCGCTAATACCAACTCCGATCTGTATTTTCTTTTACTTAAAACATTAGACCTGTAATAGACCTTCTTTCCAGGTAAAAACAATGCAATGATTGAGCCAGGACAATCAAAATCAGACTGTCTCCTAAAATTAGTTCTTGTATGAATAAAACCTGTATCCTAAGCCCAACGTGGAGATCTGTTCGCTGAAGTAATAACATAGGAACAAGCAAAATCTCGCTGCCTAGGGTTTGAACGAACAAACCCCACGAGCAGCGTTCTTCTCAGCATTTTCTTCGAGACAGTTCAATTATTGCCTTCATCCAGTAGCCTTTAACTTCCATAGATTTCATGAGATTCCCGCTCCTATTCCTTTCACCTTGTAATTGTGGTTGTAATTGCTGTCACTAATATATATCACTTCCGCGGCGCTGCAATTGAATAGCCACCCACCGAGTATAAGGAATTGTGCGCACAGAGCTTTTGGACACACACATTATAATAGCACACCATATAAGAGTTGAACACACACAACCACATATAATTTGCTCAATTATAAACTCACACAAGCGTATACAATATTAGAACACATGAACACATTTCATATATATATACAGAACAAATTACATTTCAGACTAAGGCATTTCAGCCTTAAACCCCAGCTCACAATCGACTACATCTTGCTCACTCACAAATAAGATATATCTCACACCCTATCACATTACATTTATATAAGATGCATTAGGAAGAATTGATAAGATTTTCTCCTAGTTTTTTTACAATGAAAGCTCTCCAAAAGCGTGCATGGTTGTATCCATCTTATCTGCTTTAAATTATCTGCTTTAAATTCTCTTTTCTGCTTTAAAACAAGCTTTTCTCTATTCTAATCCTCTGGTCCATGTTTGCTCACTTAGTTGCTGGTTGCTCCCACATCAGACTCCCGAGGCACAAAAATTTATGACCTCCTGGTCATATGCTTTTGGTCTTCATAA
>APFE030734000.1:0-13928 GCA_000404065.3 Pinus taeda
CTGTGGCCTCTGGAGTAGTGAAGCCCATCTGTAAAAAAAAAATTATATAGTGCATATATGAGGAAGTAACAAAGGTAAATAAATTGATTTCTTGTTTATCAATTAGGAAATCCATACATAAACAACAATCTGCTAGCAGTCAACAAGTAAGATGGAGGAAATGCAGGGACCAGGCAGCGTCCCTCAGGAAAACCCAGAGTTGTGGATACAGCTTGGTGCTGAGACACGCAGTACCAATCTTAAAAAAAGAGGCTTTGTTGGTCCCTCAAGATGTCACTTATGTAGACAACAGGAAGAAACTACAAATAATCTCCTGAATAGATGCACTTTCACCAAAACACTTTGGAATTGGGTTGGAGAAGTCTTCGAGCAGACAAACAGAGATGTTAATGACATCATCACCACTTTGAAGAATTGGCAATTTTTTTTTTTGAAAAATGAGATCATAAAATCTGCCTCGATGATGTCTAAGGATTCATAATCTGGAATGTCTTGAAGGAGAATAACAACAGGATTTTCAAGGAGAGAGTGAGTCCTGTGGGCAACATACTCAAGCTAATCTTTAAGCAACTCAAATAAACTGTTCATATCCTGTGAGGTGGAACTACAAGTAAACGCATTGGTCAAAGAGATGCTAGAATTCTCAAGAAGTTAGAGCTCAAGGTTAATCCCCTCATGGTTCAATGCAGATTAACAAAAAACCCTCAGCAAAAAAGTCTTCTTGGCAACCCCGTTCTTATGGGTTTTTAAAATTTAACATAGACGAGGATTCAAAAGGGAATCTAGGAGAAGCTGGTTACGGAGGGGTATTGAGGGATGAGGAAGGAAACATGCAAATCATCTTCCATAGTTATCTAGGACAAGCAACCAACAACATGGCTGAGCTCATGGCGATGGAATGTTGCCTGGAAATACCATTCAAGTACAACGTTCACAATGTGATTATTGAGGCTGATTCGGAATTAGTCATTAACTCAGCGAAGAAGATAAATGCTCGCACTGCCCCTGAGAAAAATATCAGAACATTGGCAACTTCTGCAAGTCTACCAAATAATTCAAGCACACCTAAGAATAATGAGAACTCTTAGGTTGGTGCATGTTCATAGGGAAGCGAACAAAGTTGCAGATTGGCTCGCCAATGAGGGAGTACGAAACAAGAATATCGATTTATGCTACTCGCGGGAGGAGATAACAGATGATAGGTTGAAGGAGAGATGCTCATCCACGACCATTAGTGATCGACAATGGATCCACAGAGATGGGGTCTAGTTGATCTAGAATCTTCATGAAGAGTTATGACATATGCACAACCCTTTTTAGGATGCAAGTATATGGCGGCCTCATTAAGTTAGGTAACGACAAACCAGATGTCTCAGGGGAATGGCTGGAAGGAGGGATATTCATCTCCCTTTGGCCCATGCACTGGAGCCCAAATTTTCTCGATAAACACAAAACCTCATCTTTTTTCCTGGTGAATAGCTTTACTACCCTCGGAGTGGTTTCCGGTATATCGCATGCTCATCAAGCCAGAAGTAGTTTTTCACAATCGGGAGCAATTCCACTCAACATACGACACGTGGCTAAGGGTGGGGAGGAATTTCTACCTTCATCCCACGATAAATTTCAGTGCTCTTAGTCCGTACTATATGATCTTTAACTGTTAGATCTAGTGAGGCTAATCCATGGCCAGGATTTTGTGTGCATGTTGGTGGGACCGAAACAATGGTTATGTTTCGAGCTGTTCACATGACCTCTCCAGGATTGCATGGAAATGATGGATTTCAGGTGGTTAAAGCGATCAAAGGATAAGTCAAAAATGGACCCAATAAGATTATAGATTATGGTCTATTGGGTCATCGGGTCTGATTGGTTTGTTAAAAGGTGTGCTTGTTGGTCACCCGATATGTTTTTCATCCACTGGATCTTTAGATCAGGATCCAATGGTCTGTGTTGGACTGCTTGTTTGTTTTGGCGGGCTTGTGTCCCTGGGTTCGCTTTGTAGTCTTTTCACCATGAATTGGGGTAGGCCTGTCATATTAGAGGGCCTCACCGCTGTGGTCACCTTTTGTACACTATTTCTCTTTTTAATTGATTAGAAGGATCCACTCTTGCCTTAGCAAAAAAAGAATAAAGAAAATAATGCTTTTACACGTATGTAATATCATATACAATAATTACTTTTCCGATGTGTAAAATGTGTATTCTAAAGTATTGAACTTTAATTTGTACTTTAATATAATAAATTCTTGTTTTTTCTGCAAATGACAACAACATCATGAATTAATTTGAATTCTCGCAAGAACCACTATTCAATGAACACTGTTTTTTAATTAATCATTCCTTATAGTTAGATAGAATTTCTATGATGATAGAATTTTAAATGTTTGTGTTTTTATTTTATGTAATGTATGTGTTTGTTTGTTTATGCTCTTGTTTGTGTATAAACTCTAGAACACGAGAGAGGCTTATATTAGAATATTCGGTATGGATGGTCATTGCCCAAATTGACTATTGACTTGATACAAGCCACATTTACGATGATTTTACACACATAAAATATAATATCCAAGAATTACACTTCCAATTAATTGAATGTGTATTAAACTATATATGTTCAAATTAGCATTTAGTTTAACAAAATTTCATTTATTTTTGCAAATGACCATGGTTTTTCTTTGTGAGTATCAATATTCAATGCAGCTTTGAGAATCAAATTATTGTATAAGTATTTTTAGTAATTATATATTTATAATTAGTTACAAATGGATTTTTCATGATGATAGGGTTTTTGATTTTTGTATTTTTATTTTATGTAATGTATTTACTTGTTTGTCTTTTCTCTTTTTTGTGTTTATATGTCTATGAATTCTAGAACATGGAAAAAAATTTCATTATAATATACCATATGGAAGGTCACAAAAAAAATTGTCTATAAACTTGATACAAATAAATTCTATGATGATTTTAATTGAATTGAATGCTTGCATTAACTTATCCATGTACAATTTAATTAAATTTCACTTACTTTAGTAATTGACCATGACATCATGAATGACAAATTTTTATTTTTGTAACAACCACCATACTATTCAATGTGTATTTGAAAATCATACTCTTTTATAATTATTTATAATTAATATATTTTTTTTCCTTAGGAAAAACTGTAATTTTATTAATGAGAACAAAATTACATGTTGTAGATGCAGATAATGTATTCAATCATGCCAATCGAAATTGGTGATCACAGAGACCAAAAATACAACTCCAAAATGGTTGTAAACATGTTACCCTTCTATCCATTTCCTCTTTTTAACCTTTCGCCATTATCCTTAGGAAGGAGTGGTTGTTACAAATGTTAGCTGGGTCCCTTCATTCACCCTTGGATTTTCCTTATCTGAATGTGAACTTTCAGATACATGATGACATTTTGAGTCCCCTGTCTCCATTGCTACAGGGATCATCTCCTGCCTAAATGTGTGTGCTGGAGTTCCTGAAACTTCATGATTAACGTTCCCCTTCTCTACTTTTTCTCCTGTATTTTGTGCTTCTTCATTGGTAGGAGGATCAATTTCTTCATCATCCTCTTCTTCGTCAGGCTGATGTGGGAAGTTCCATCCCTTCGGTTGCTTTATTGTTTTCTTCCTCCTTTGAGGCACTTTCATGGCATCAGGACATGAATGTTGTAGATGTCCCATCTGTTGGGTTATTCAACATCTAAATGTTGTGTTCTCAAAATCTAGGAATTGTGTCGAGTACTACTTCTTGTGTGTCGTGAGGATATGATCCGACAATCCTTTGTTGAGGTCCACTTCTACACAAATTCTGGTGATTGTGTAGTTTTAGATAGAGGAGGAATGACCTATTATAGAGTTCTATGAACCCAACGTTTTAGACTACCATGTGAGTCCATCATCAGGGGATGAGTCAACAGATATTCTCCAGATATTAATGAGTTTCTCATGAGCTATTATATATAATATATATATAATATAATATTATATAGGTTATCAAAGAAAATAATAAGAAATTAGGTGGGCAAATTATCTATTAGTTTCCATTTATTTATTTATTTATTATATTATATATATAATGATATTTTTATTAATTTGTTTAATAATTAGCTAACTAATAAGTTTAAAAGGGATAATTAGTAATTAATATATTATTTATTGAATTAATTATTATTTTATATTTTTTAATAAAATTAATTATTAAAAATATCTTTAATAATTCATTATTTTAGTTAATTAAATTAATTAATTTTTATTAATAAATTAAAAGAATAGATTAATTAATTTAATTTATATTATTCTTTATTAATACGTTTATTAGTTTTATGAAATTAATTTTGTAATTGGTTTAATTAATTCATTAATTTCCTTAACCATTAAACTAATTGTTTTGATTTAATTAATCAAAAGAATATATTAATTAATTAATTTATTTTTTATTATTTATTAATAATGTTTATTAATTTAATTTTTTTGTATTATTCTTTTCTATTATATTTATTTAATTTGATTAAATTTAATTTAAATTTTTTGTAAGCTCAAGTAGGACCTTCTTATTTTCTAGTTTTTCCATGTCCCATTACTCACGCCATTTCCGGGGAGGGTAGCAACAAGACGAACCCAAGATCTCTGGTTCGGCGAGACTTCATTTCCCACGGCCATTGCACTTGAGCTACCCCATGCAGACAATTTATTTCTTTATTTAATTTATATTTTAATTAATTAATTAATCCTTACAGATATGGTGAGTTATTTTGCTATAATATAATCTATAATTCCTAGAGTTAATTTTTAATTGTTTAGATTTGTGTAATTATGGCTATATGTATTTTATTAGTTATATATTAATTTATCAAATGATTATATGTGAAGTAATAAATTACTAATTTATGTTTATAGTTGATAATTGTTTTATTGTTTAAGGAGGATATTATATAATTGACGTTTTTGTTATTTATTATACTAATTTTTTATGAGAGGAGGGAATAGGTTATTTTAAGGGATATGAGTTAATTATTGTTTTTTAAGATTTCAAGTAAAGGCTTCCAGGTGTTGCTTACTTTTAATCCATCATCCCAGTCCAAGTTGTTCTTCATTTTTTCTATTTCAATGGCTTCTTTGATTTTCCTTTTAAGATAGTGGCCTTCTTTTCTACTAGTTTGACTTCTTCCATGCAGATGTAATGAGAGGAAGAGTGAACATGTTCTGCTAAGGCCGATTTTGAGGTCCTTTCTCTTCTTAAGTTGGCAGTGTGTTCTTTAATTCTAATATTAAGAGGCCTACCTATTTCACCTATGTATTCCTTACCGCCTGAGTAAGGAATCACATAAACACCTTTTTGAAGGTTAGGGTTTATGGGATCCTTGACTCAATTGGATAACTGTCTAGTCGTGTAGATTTTCTCCTCAAATATTTGTGTATATTCCTCTATGTATCGTCGTAATATGTTTCCGATGGCTTCTATCACTTTATGGAGCTAAAAATGTAGTGGTAGATTGTGTAATCTAACCCAAACTGACAGTCTAGATACCACAATTATATTGGTGTCAAAATCTGGGAACCTACGGGTGACAAAAAGTGCCGCAAATCCCCAAAACCATTGACCCTAATGCAATATTTATTCAAAATCCTTTCACAATGCAAATTTTACTATGAAAGGCCCCCTAGAACAAATGTGAATCTGACAATTTATCATCCACTTTGTGAATATCCAATGGAAGAGATCGACTTTTTTTGGCCAAAAACTGTTGAATCTCAATGGCACTGGTTGAAATTCATATATGGTATACAAATAATTTGTTTATGCTAGATCTACAGTCATTAATAGGATTTGATTTAGTTGTTCCACTATGTAGGAGTTAGGTAAATTTTGTATCTGATATGGTGTTATCGAGGCAAAAAAATTTCCTTTGAGGATATCTATGAACGAAAAGCCTCCATTAAATTTCCCTTGATTCAATTTTGTTCCTTTGGGAATAATAGATCCGGACACTCCCCCTACACCCTTTGAATTTCTTGGTTGAGGTGATCCTCCCTGAAGCTTCATGTTCAATATGATGGTGGATGACGGGAGGATGTTATAATCTTGAAACTTCACATCTTCCTCCATGGATTTTGCACCGAAGATAAGACTTTGTAGGATCATCGTGATTCCCAAAGTGTGCATGATATTTTCCTATAATTGTTTGATGTGATCTGTTGCCCAAACCCAAAATAATATTGAGTTTCCGTCAGGGGATTTTATAAAAAAAATGGAAGGCTACCAGATTGAGAGGCCATAATTGTGAGTCACAAAGATCTAAAGTTGAATCAATGGATAAGAGTTGAGCTGCAAAGATTGAGAGGGGTTTCTATGGCAGTATTGACTTCATAAGTGATGGTAAAACCATTGAACCCACCCACTTTAATGGAGGAAAATTCTGATCTAGCAGAAAGGGAAGCAAACTCTCTAGAGCTAATGCTACTACTCCATTTTGACAGCCTATTGTGCTCAAGGGATTGAGAATATCTAGGTTCGGGATATTTAACGATAGATCTATAAAATGAAGTGTTTGAGGTGGAAGATTCATTTATGTAGCCAAATTGTTTCCTTCAGATTTGACTGATATTTCTCTTGTGACTAAGAGCAAACAATTATAATATTTATGCTCCAGAGTTGCCTTAATCCTACATAGGTCCATTCCCAACTCATGAAAGTGACACGCTTCACTTCCTTCTATGACATCATGTACATACGGGCTGAGAATATACTGTACACAACATCCTGGTGAATGATACTATCGATGACCTAGGCTATCAGTCTCCATCCCCGCATAGGTGACCGAAACCAATATTCACTCCATTCAAAAACTTCTTTATGAGACCTGTGAGAAGTGAGATTGTGCCCCAGTGATGACACAGAAGGTGGATTTGATGTCTGAAGAAACCTGACCAAGTAAGGAAAGCGAAAAGACTGAGAAACCCTAGCCATCACACCAAGCTCGTCCTCTTAACACAGTTTCATTGTCAATCTTTAATTTGATTGTTTCATTAAAATATTATTATCTTACATTTTAATCAATTTTTTTATTTCATTCAATCATTGTAAGTTCATAATTAGTGTATTAGCTAATTATTTTTTTATGGTACACAATGGATGGAGTTTATAACTTTTTAAATATATTTAGTATAAAAGAGAATTTTCACAAATATTTTTGAGATACAAATGACCGTGACAATATCATAAGTAACAATGACTATGAATTTTCCTTGTAAGAATCATCACCATTTTTTGTATGTTTGAAAATCACAAGTTTTCATGATTGATTTTAATCGAGATATACTTTTCAACAAATAAAAATAATCACAACATCAGAGGTGACTATGATCATGAATATTTTCTTAACCACAATCATTCAATGTAAAATTAAAAATATATCAAATAGCCCTAATGATGATGATAAATGCAAACAAAATAAACATAAACTTAAAAAAATAATTTACAAATTGATGTTTTCTCATGATAGAGTTTTAAATGTATGTGATTTTATTTTATGCTATGTATTTTTCTGTTGCATGTTTGGTTGTTTGTTTTTGTATAATATTTTTACACATGTAATATCATAGACAATATTTACTTTTAGAATGAGTAGAATCTGTATATTAACTTATTAATCTTTAATTTGTTCTTTAATTTAATAAAATCTTATATTTTCAACATCATGAATGAATCTGAAGTTTTGTAAGCACCAATATTCAATGCACAATATTATTTATAAGTGTTTTTAATTAATATGATTTTTATAATTACTTACAGGTTGATGTTTTATGATTATAGAATTTTAAATGTTTGTGTTTTTATTTTATGAAATGTATGTTTTTGTTTGTTTATGCCCTAGTTTGTGTATAATTTTAGAACACAAGAAAGGCTTTCATTAGAATATCCCATATGGAATCTCATTTCCCAAATTGCCTATTGACTTGATACCTTTATGATGATTTTACACGTAAAATATTATATGCAAGAATTACAATCCCAATTAATTGAATGTGTATTAAATATATATGTTCAAATTAGCATTTAGTTTAATAAAATTTCATTTATTTTTGCAAATGACCATAACATGATGAATGACTATGGATTTTTGTAAGTATTACTAGTCAATTAATCTTTGAGAAGTATTTTTTATCAACATATATTGATAATTAGTTACAAATCCATGTTTTATGATGGTATAATTTAGATGTTTGTATTTTTATTTTATGTAATTATCGGTTTGTTTGTTTGTGTTTGTATGTCTATAAATTATTGAACACAAAAAAACATTTATTAGAATAACTTCATACAAATAACTTATATGATCAAATGCAAGAATTACACTTCAAATGTATTGAATGCTTGCATAGCTTATCTATACACAATATAGTAAAAGTTCACTTATTTTTGTAAATGACCATGACATCATGAATGAAATTGTATTTTTTTTGTAACCACCAATATTCAATGTGTGTATTTTAAAATCAAAATTATTTTTAATTAATATATTGTTATAATTAATTACAATTTTATGTTTTATGATAGAATTTCAAATGTTTGTGACTAGAGTTTATTTTGTGTATATGTTTGTGTTTGCACATATATAATGGTTTTGCCCATACATAAAGATTGTATGTAACAATTACACTTTAAACTAAATGAATTTGGGTATTAACTTATTTTATGTGAAAATTTATGTGCAAATTGATATACAATTTAATAGAATCCCATTTATTTCTACAAATGATCATCACGTCTATTAATTAATATATATTTCGATAATAAAAATAACTATAACATCACAAATGATTATGATGATAAACATTTTGCAAGCACAACTACTCAATACATTTAAAAACATATACCACAAAACATTTATCATAATTTGCAAGAAGTTATGTACTTTAGAAATCAATTAGCTAGAAATTGATGTTTTATAAGGATAGTATTTTAAAATTTGTTTTTTGTTTTCTAGTATGGATTTATTTCTTGTGTTCTTTTTTTCCTTTTTGTGTAATGAGTTTACGCATACATAATATCAGAAGAAAAAGAGGAAAAAGTTGAATCTTGTATTTTAACTCACTTATGTTGAATTTAATTTGTTTACAAATATTTTAATCAAAATCTATTTCAAAAATATAAATCTGGAGTTGAATTTTTATGGTTAGATTTATATTTGTGTTTAATTTAATAAATTGTTTTTCAAAGGAAACATAAATTTCTTTTAAAAAATATAAAAATTTATCTTTTAAACATGCTAAGCGTGCCTTGGTAGATTTATATTATGACCTTTTTAATTGAATATGCCCCTAACATGTCAAACTGGTTCAAGTGATGTGGCATATGACAGTGCAAATATTTATTTTTATTAATATAAAAGAAAATTTGGCTTTTTCTGTTATGATTCTTGAAAAACTATTAAAGGCTTTAATAAAAAGGGTTCTCATTTTTGCTAGAGTTGAATTGTTGGTTTTGCAAACTACCAAGAAAACACATGACACAATATACAAATGTCATGGGTGAAACTCACTTAAAAGGATTATTGGAGATAAAAGGGGTTGGATAAAATATAAAGGTATATTGGGAAAGAGTGATTGTACTCATACCCCCAAAGTAGCAAGATGTTTCTAAGGGTCAAGGAAATGTAAATTTGAAACGTACTACTATATGTTCTCCTGGGAAGTATTAGTTAGAGATTTGGGGGAACTACTTAGAAACATAGTTATTTTTTTGAGGAATGCAATAGCCTTCAATTTATTTCAACAAGAAAATCTTAGATAATTATATTCTAAAAAAGAATACACTTGAATGTGTGGAAAGACGCAAAATGAGATTATATAATAAATTAAATAAGTGTGTTTGGATGGATAAATATATAAACATGCGCAAAGAAATAATACACCTGAATGTGTAAAATATGGATATTATATAAAAAATTAAACAAGCTTGTTTGGATGGATAAATATATAAACAGGCACATTAACCCTTATTCACCACTAAAAAGATAGTTTGTTGTAAGATACTACAGAAAATAACTATTGCAGGTAAGGAAAATATATTTATACATAGTTTAACTTGTGGAAAAATAAATGTATACCTATTTTAGCTTGTTATAGGTCAAAGGATTGCAATCATATCAATTGGCCATGGACAAGCAACCTTGGGTAAAGTAATAATAGGGCCTAATGGACAACCTTCTCAAACTCCCATGACAAGGGTTCAACACTCCTCTTTCCTAATTTGCATATTATCTTCTTCAAAGAAACTGATAGTAATAGTAAATTATATACAATCATTATGCAAAAGCAAAATATATAGAGTTGACATGAATATCTAATGTGTACTCATAGAATATAAATAGAACAAATATTATAGTATTGTAAACTTTTGATGGAATCACTTCATTACACACAATAACAAGTAAATAGATTTTATAAATTGTTCTTATGAAGAAAATGACATATTTATATTGGTGGGGCTATAAGATGGCCAAAACTATTTTCTCATAGTTAAATATTCTCATTAACAAAGAGAGGGTAAATCCCTTGAATTTAAATCGATATACATGCATTGTTTTGAGTGTCAGGCCTTTTTGGAAAAGCCCTAGATAGATATGGGTTTTATTTAAACTTGGAAAACATTAAATTTCCTTGTGGCCATCATCAAGAGAAAATTGGAAATGAAATTGAAAACCTGTAGAAAAGAAGCATTGGATAAGTAGGACAAAGCGTATATGAAAAAACTTACATGAATTTTGACCCCAAAGCAATGTCACAAGATAACCCAAGTTGATCATAGACTAACCTACACACAGAATAAAGGAATTCCTTAGTTTGGATGGGAATCACTCTAAATTAATTAAGCAAAGAATGTTATAGAGGGCTTTGAGATAAGTAGAGTCTAACCTTAGTAAAATAGATGACTTCCTTCAATTCGATACTTTGTTGTAAAGGGAATAACATTAGTATTGTACATATATTCTTGTACAAAGAAAAATTATATCGAGATGAGAATTGAGTTACAGTTTAATCATACAGTGAAAATTTTGGAAAGATTGTATAATATTGGAAGCAACTCCATGTATGAAGGGTAGTTCATTTGAAATCATTAAGAAAAATAGAAATTATGCTGAAATGCTTTGAGGGAACCATAACCAATGTATGATACATTACAACCACAAACTTAGAAGTCAAAACTTACAATAATATACCTGATATGCAAGAATGTCTATACTATAACAAACATAAGTGAATGTAGAGGAACCAAAGACCTTGTGATGGCTTACTGAAGGATTTTATCCATACCACATTTTACAAGGAGTCTTTTTCTAAGATCGTGAGATGCACAAAAGTTTTTCACATACAAAGCACATAAAATCACATCATCCCCAAACATAAATGTTATTTTTTTCAAAAACCTCATTGAGAAAACTATATTCAATATAGTAATTGCATTCTTTCAACTGCGTAGATTTGTTGAGAATTGTATGGAACTATTACCTCATATTGAATCCCATGCTTGTAGAGATATTTTTCATATTCATTAGAGTACATTATCTTCCATTAAAAGTATTAAGAGAGAAAATATGTGATTATACTCCATATCCAATCCATACATGAAAATCCTTGAAAGTTTTGAAAGCTTGAGATTTACTTTCCAATAAGTACACCCAAGACAATCAAGTGTAATCAACAACACAATTTTTCGTACATTTATTTTAATTATCATAAGGAGAAGGCATATGACCACACAAATTAAAATATATATGTCTAAATTTTCTACATGAATAAAGGGGCCTTTCTAGCGAATGTGAACAACGAGAAATTTATCCCAACAATAATATGAGATAAATAAGAATTTAGAAATTATTATGCATAGCTATAGACCCATACAAATAAGGAAGTGGAAAATCCCACATATATTTAGTAGGCTACTCAATTAACATATTTAATGCTTAAAGTAGTTAGGTATAACAAAGGAAACGTGTTGAGTTCGCATTCCTTGAGAATTAAGTCACCCTTGAAGAGGAAGGGGCATGACTACGTAGAACGAAAAATGAGATAATATTGATGGATAGTCTATGAGCTCTTGGTAGAATAAGCAATGTTCCAATGTAAATAAGCCAGATAACTTTCCATGTAATAGAGAATTTTTTTGGGTTGAATATATAGAGTGGGTTAATATTCCATGGTTTTTCAAAATAAAAAGTAAAAAATAGTTGTCAATTTTGACGCATTTTTTTAATTTATTTGCTCAAATTTTATACTTTAAAATTATTTTGCTTAAAAATCATTAGAAATCTCAATATTTTTATGAAAATATCATTAAACATTTTACATTATACATATTAGCGAGTACTAATTTTAGACAAGGTTCATAAGCTTTAAAATAAATTTACATCCTTGAAATTCTTTGCTACTAGAGAGAACCCGTCGAGAAGAAACAAAAAAACATGGCGCAGTTGTGGAAAATATATAAAAGAATTAAGTGAGTAAAAGAGACGAATAACACAGGACATTTTTGAATAAAACTAACATATGGGGAATAACTAACAAGGAATAAAGTTGTGGGTCATTTAATGTTTGCATGTTGTGAGCCTTTGTTACATAACACTGATGAAAATCATCAATACGAAGGGTGTGTGCATCTCCTGATATTTTTTCTTTGAAATTGTGAAAGACAATTTAAGATGCCTAAATGTAATTTTATTACAATTTAGTGAAAGAAAGAATGGATGCTTCTTTTATTTTGTTAATTTTTTTATGCATGTCGAAGTTTATTTCACCTTCATGGCTTCTATTGATCACAACCAAAAGTGAAGGAATTTTCCATTGTACATAGATAATAAAAATATGAACATTTTTAGTAGAAGAGTTACAATAGGAGGTGATGTAGGTGTTACATATCCTAAACAATGTGTGTTGTTGAACCATTATCTTCTTCTTAATGAAAAGTATTACCTTTCCTATTGAGTGTATATCTATTTTATTAGATTTCCATATGTTTTAATTTTTTTCCTAAAATATATTTATTAATTTATCAATAACCATAAAAAAAATATGTTTTTATATTTTAATATAATTCTCCTCAAAATCATGTGGAAAGTGCCTTGCATATCTCGCACTCATTCGAAGGGGATTTTCATGGACAATGACGTTAGAGAAACATTAATATGTGTATAAATGGTTTCAATATATTTTGGTTTGTATCCTTTAAATTCCCTTCCTAAGGAAATAAATGGGAATGCATTCGAGATTTGCATAGTTTTAATAAAAAAAGATCTCATAGATTGTACATTGTACACTGGAAGTCAGTGAAAGTCATTCCATTGAATCAACAACGCCTTAGATTTCAATACAAAGCACCAAAACAGGAACAAATATTAAAAAATCATATATACTATCTATATATATAATAATATATAAATATATATATAATATTATATATATATATATATAATATAAGTGATTAGAAAAAATGGGAATACATAATTTACAAATCTAAAATACATGTAAATAAATTTGTGGAAACATATTTATGATTCCTTCATTTTGTTATGTTGATAATGTGTATACCTTATAATAGGATTTCTATAATTTTAATTTAATTACCAATAGTCAACAGGTTGATGCTAGAGATTCAATAACAAATAATTAATATTTTTAATATCAGACATTAATATATAAGGTTGACATTTATTTAAAATGTTGTTATGATCTCTATTCATTCTCAATTTAATAAAAAAAAAATATTTCAAAACTAATTTAAAATATATTATATATAGAATATATTGACTATAAAATGATTTATTGGTTTTATTATAACTATTGTGACCATATAATTAAATGGATTGAAAATTTCTAAAGCCATCAATCTACGATAAGAAGCAAAACACTAACCCC
>APFE030734003.1:0-15667 GCA_000404065.3 Pinus taeda
CATCGAAGAATTGTTCATTTATGTAATGTAAAGGAGGTTGCCCCCTCGAAGAGGCTGAATTCTAAGGCATTGATCTATCTTTGCTATCTTTTCTTGAGCTGGTTTCATAACACATTCTATCCAACCAATTTAAATAAACTCAATTCATATGCTAATTAAATAAGTTATTTACATATCCATGTTAAACTTTTTTCTTCCAATATCTACTTAATTGTTGCGCCCATAAGGGGTAGATTTAACATAAACATAAGGGGTAGATCTAACATAAACATGTAAACCTAAATGCAAACGTAAATATTTAACATGTAATGTTTAACATTTAATATTTAACATTTTTAATCGACCCTATTTAAAAATAAATCTAATTATTATTATTATTATTATTATTATTATGTATAAACACAATTTAAATATAAAGAAGTTTACTAAAACACTAAATATGTATGGTAAATAAATAAAAATATTAATAAATTAGAGGTATGTAAATAAATAAAATCTCTTTTTGTACTTACTTCAAAGGTATGGTAAATAAATAAAAATATAAATAAACTACAGGTATGGTAAGTAAATAAAACCCCTTTTTATATTTATTCTATACACCTCTTTATATTTACAAAAACTCAAAAATGAAGTTTTAATTAGGTGAAGCCTATGGGCCAAATACCATTTTAATACCATGTGCCAAATACCATATTTATAAAAGAGCTATGGTAAATAAATAAATATAAAAGAGGTATAAATAGGCATGATAGATAAATAAAAATATTTCAAATAGGATTAGAGATCAACATCTAATTATATACCAAGCCTATGCGCTAAATACCATGGTAAATAAAAGAGATATGGTAAATAAATATAAATATAAATAAATGAGAGGTATGGTAAATAAATAAAATATCTTTTCATATTTACTCCATAATCCACTTTATATTTAAGAATACTAAAAAAAGAGGTTTTATTTAGGTGAAGCCTATGGGCCAAATACCATGTGCCAAATTATTATTATTATTATATTTTCTAAATTATGCTAATTCTATTAATGAAAAAAATATATTATACACTTAACCATGCCAGAGGAATGGTAAAAACCAGCAAAGTATAGATCTGGACTGCCCAGAAAGGGAAACCAGTTCATAACAAAAAAGAGTTCAGAAAATTTGCTTGCTACCCATGCAGGGGAAACCAGCAAAGTATCCAGTTTGTTATCATTGTATCTAATGAGACAAAAAAACCAACTAAAGAGCTGAAAACCCATAGTTTTTTCATCGAAACCCCATTGAAACAAAAAACTAGAAATCAGATTCCCAAAAAACCTGAGACATGTAGCATGCTGAGTGGCAGACTGTGTGGCAGACGCATGGCGCGTTGAGTGGCAGACAGGCGGCATACTATGAGGTGGACACGCGGCAGCAAGGTGGCAGACTAGGAACAGGGTGGAGACGGAGGGTGTTGCTCCACGATGAAACACTTGTATTCCTCCATGTCACCACCTGCCAGAAGCGAGGTCTCCGCTTTTCCAGCCTGCAATGCCGGGTGTTCTTCCTCGATGAGACAGCGGTAAGGGTCTATTACCTCATCTGCATGCAGAGCCTTGTTCACCTCCTTCCCTACATGTCTCATCTTTTTCTCCTTGTTCCGCTCCCCTGCTCCTTGTATGCTCGTCTAAGCCGTATTTGGTATGGCTTTGGTGTGGCTGCATCCTGTTGTGGTGCACCAACCACCTGCAATGTCCAGTACACCAATTGCCCTGGTGCTGCCACCACCCATCGTTCCCTATTCCGTAATTACATTGGTGCACCCACCAACCTCTCTGACCTGTTCCTCAGTGATCTGCTCCGCCTCGTGAAAGAAAATGGATATAGTGGTCGTGATGATGGGCTTGTTTAGGGTGGAGCGGAAGGTGAATTGGGCATTCTGGGATTGCAGTTGAGGAAGGGGTGGAGTGCCTCTGGGATACGAGGCAGAAATGGATGGAAAACTATTGGGAGGCGAGGCAAGGGCCACCGAGTGGAGGGGTCCTCTTCCACTGCATCTATTTAGGTAGCGCCCAGGGACTTGCTCTGCCAGAGTGGAAGTGGTGTCCGAAGTAGGAGAATGTTTGGGGCAACTCAGGCTCCCTCGGCTCCCGCCCCTACAGCTACGCATACGGTGTCGCATTCTTGCCATGTTGTCTGCAGGATTATGCGAATTCCCTCCGAAATTGGGCACAATGTGGTGCAACGACACAATTGAGCTTGCGGACTGCTCAGTGGAGGGATGAGTGCCCAGGGTCGAAGGGAAGATAAAATGACAATCCAGGCTATGGGTGAAGTGGTGCTCGAGTTGAATTCAATGCAGCAAAGGAGGTGGCAGCGTCTCCCGGTGGTTGTGCGGGAGCTGGGTATATTCGTGGCTTGACGACAGAGGCATTGCATTGGAAGAGGTTGCAGAGGTTGATGGGCAGTAGCAGAGGTGAAATTCTCTCAAGGATTCATGTTTGCATAGAGTTGAGGTTGGTGATAGTTAACAGGTTGGAGACAACGCTCACATAAAGTGCATTTACGGCTATTGTAAATGCCAATTTTTGACCACTGTGCCAACCTACAGGAGACCATGTGGTCACGCCACATGCCAACCCAGTCGATTGCCACCTTACTGTCCTTGTTTATCACCCACATCCGGGAGATGTGCATCCTTGTGCATCAGGTTAGTGCAAGCTTGCAATTGAGATTGGGTCATGTAGAATGTTGATTGTGCCGGAATATAGGACTTAATCATGTTCAACTTCTATATTTGCCAAGAGATCAACTACCTTGTTGTTGTCGCTTTTGACGTGAATAAATGTGGTTGCTCAATTAGTTCAAGTCTGGCCACTAGTCTCCAGCTTTTAGCAACTTTCGAAGCAGTGCTTCCTAGTTGTATTTGAGTAACCATATTTTTTAGAATTTGGGAGTCCCCCTCTATTATGATGGGATGAAAATTATGTTGGTGTGCTAAGTTCATACCTTGCCACTATCCTTCCATTTATGTGGAATTATTCGTGTCCCATCCAATGGAGCCAAAGTATATTAGCAACGGTCGGCCTTCATGATCTCTGAAGATGCCACCATTTCCTACTTTACCTAGGTTGCCCTTGGAGGCCCCATCAAAATTTAGCTTGATCACATTTTTGGGGGGGGATTCCAATGTGAGGGCTACTTGGTGATAGTGCTTACTTCGTTGGGATCAAATTGTGCTTGTTGGAGCTTGAATTTCCAGTTTACCCATATGCTCTGTTCCTGTGCCTGGGTGGAAAAGTCCTCAGCACTCCACTATTGGAGAGCTAGAGTTTCCTAAATATTCTGACATAAATTGGTCCAGATGATCTCTAAAGTAGTTCTTTGGTTTTTGAATAGTCTTTTGTTTCTTTCCTTCCAAATTGTCTAGAAAATGAAGCCTGACAGAATTGTCCATAGCTTATTGAGAATTTTATTATTATATGGCTCTGGAGTCCAATTGCGAATGATGCCTTTTATATCCCCTAATATTCTACAGGGTCATTGACATCGGAAAGTAAGTTTTTCCCATAATTGGTTAGCCATGTGGCAGGAATCCATGAGGTGTTGAATAGTTTCTTCATGATTTTGACAATTAGGACAGTAGGAAGGTCCCTGGAATCGTCTCTTGATTAAGTTGTACCAAGTGAGAATTCTTTGATGATATAACAACCATGTGAAAGTAGAGATTTTTGGCCATATCCCTGTAGTCCATATACGATTCCAAGCAGGATCAATTGGTTCCCGTGTTTGGAGCATCAGCTGGTAGGCTTCTTTTGTTATATATATTCCTCTAGGTGTATATCCCGATCTTAGAACATCTTTTCCAGTATTATATCTAATTCTTTTGTTGGTGAGTTCTTTGTGTAGCTCCAAGTTATAGGCTTCAGTTTCTTGTTGTATTATCTCTGGAGTAGGTTTTCATTGCTTGAATCCCTGATTGGTACTTTGAGTCCAGAATTGTGCTACATGGTCAGTCTGGTTGATGTTGTTTCCATTATGACTTGTGTAGGGTAGAATTTATGCAATTTTTGGTCTCTGTTGCCAAGAATCCGTCCATAAACGTGTAGTTATCCATTTGCGTATCTCCCAAAAGCTATGCTTTTGGATGATCTCTCTGTGTTGTTTTTCCGCATTCCAGATTAGAGATCCTGTATTCGTGGTAGTGATTCTTATCATCTCTTGCTGCAGACGATTGTTTGCATATTTTGTAGTCTAGAGCTGTGCCCATGGCTTCGGTGGGCTTGAAACCCATTTCCACCATATTCGTGCTCCAATTAATGTGTAGTTATGTTGCGGGTCACATAATCCTAGACCTCCCTGCTTTTTTGGTGTGCAAACTGTGTCCCATTTTACTAATGCCCATTTTCTATTTTGCCCTGTGGATCCCCATAAGAAGTTGCCTTGCAGAGTTTTGATTTTTTTGAGCACCCATTTCGGAGCTGCAAGAACTGAGAAGAGATAGAGAGGCATGGATTGTAAGACTGCCTTTATTAGGAGGAGCCTGCTTTCCATGTTGAGGGTTCTGTAGGTCCATGACAATAGGCGGCTTTCAATTTTCTCGATGAGATGCCGCCAGGATGTATGCTTTAAGGCTGAGTCTATCAGTGGAGCACCCAAATAATGAGATGGGAGTTTGGCTTGAGAGAATCCGATGATTCTGGGGATGATTCTTTGAGTGGCTGCAGGAGTGTGGAAAAATAATATTTGAGATTTGGCAGTATTTATAGTGGTTCTAGAGGCTTTTGAAATTTTTTCTAGAAGAGCTTTATAGGTGCAATCTTCACTAACAGAAGGGTGTCCAAAAATCATATTGTCATCAACAAATTTTTGATGCGTGATTGCAGAGGTTCCATGGACAGAGATGCCTCTAAGGTCATGAGATTGAATAGCCTGCTTTATAAGGTGACCCAGACCTTCTGCCATAATAATAAAGAGGAATGGGGATAATGCGTTACCTTGACAGATTCCTCTGGAAGAGGAGTAAGGTTTGGAGGGGATTCCATTAACTAGAATGGAGTAGAAGGGGGAGGTTATGGGATTCATAAGCTATCTAACCCAGGTTGGACTAAATCCGAAGGCAGTCAGCATATTTTTAATATAGGACCAGTTAAGTTTGTCAAAGGCTTTAGAAAGATCAATTTTCAGAAGCATACCTGCCTGTTTGTTTCTCTTTAAGGAGTGGATGATTTCATGAGTCAAAATGATGCCGTCCAAGATTTGACATCCTTCAACATATCCAGATTGTTTTAGTGGAATAAGAAGAGGAAGGAGTGGTTTGAGGCGATTGGAAATGACTTTCGAGATGATTTTGTATATGACATTGCATAGCGCAATGGGCTTGAACTTCTTCGGAGTACTTGGCTGAACTTCTTTGGGGATGAGAGCTATGAATGTCACATTGAGAGATGGAATTAGCTAATGCATAGCTCGGGATTTTTTTACCACATTCCAGACTTCGACTTTGATTAAATCCGAAAAGTGATGGTAAAAGTTAGAGGTGAAACCATTAGGTCCTGGAGCTTTCCCAACTTTCAATTGATTTGAAGCCTCTTCTACTTCCGTTAGGGTAACCGGTCTTAGCAAAAGTTGATTATGATCCTCTGTTATAATTCTGGGAATATGCTGAAGTATTTCATTTATTGCAAGTTGTATATCTGTAGGCGGCTATTGATGTACTGTTTTGAAGTGATTAGTGAGCTCTTTCTCAATTTCTTCCTGTTTCTCCATTCTGTCTCCCTGTGGATTTTGAATATGTGAGATGGTATTATTAATTCTTCTTTGCATAGTTGTGCGATGAAAGAATTTGGTATTTTTTTCACCTTCTTTTAGCCATCTGATTCTTGACTTTGGTTTCCAGAGCAGTTCCTCTTGTTTCCTTCTTTCTTCCAGTTGTGTGAGTAGAACTTGTTCTTGACTTACTAGTTCCTCTGTTCTACCTCCTCTAATGATCTTCTGTTGTAGCTCTCTCATACTTTTCTCGAGGACTTTTTTCTCTTGAAATATATTGCCGAATGTAGTGTAATTCCAGGCCTTGATTTTCCTTTTGATATGCTTCAGTCTTTGTTGGAATTTATACATCGTTGAACTGCCATTAGGAATGAAGCTCTCCCATGCTGATTTGACCATATTTTTGAACTGAAGGTGAGTGAGCGAAAAGGCTTCAAATTTAAATGGTTTCCTATTTGAATTTCCAGGATTCTTCCATTGCAAGGAAATAGGCCACTGATCCGAGCTGGCAATGGGGAGTATTGAGGTGCATATATCACCACCTAAATGTACATAGTTGTCTAAGATTAGATATCTATCCAACCTGGATGAGATTTGTTGAGAGCCTGTCCATTTATTGTTCTATATGTACGTACCATTATCAAAGGGTAAGTCAATTAGCCAGTTGTTTTGAATGTATTCTTTGAAGTTGTTGCTTTCATTGTCCAGCTTCCTTTTGCCTCCTAGTTTTTCCTCCAGCCGATTGATCATTTTGAAGTCACCACCTATGATCCAGAGTGGATGAGTTCTTGTAGAATTAAGAATTTCCAACGTATTTAGCAATGTATTCTTTTGCATTATATATTGGGGGAAGTATACATTAGTCAAGTGGCCATGTATGTTGGTTCCAATGAGGTGGAACGTTTCTTGGATAAAATGGTGTGAAGCATGGAAATCTGTAAGGGAGATGTGCTATGTATTCCAGGCTAGAGCAAGCTCTCTTGAAGTGCCTGTTGCGTCTACTATAACAGTCTGACATCCCGCCCAGGCTTTGTATAAGATTAAAGCTAAAGTGCTAGTATTACATTTTTTTTCCTGCATAAGTACAATATGTGGTTGTTCCTGCTGAATCATGTTCTTTATCATCATGTATTTCCCAGAACCGTTAAGTCCTCTGACATTCCATGAGATGAGCTTCATGGTTGACCTGTAGGTAAGGAACAGTATTATTTAGTCAACTTGGAGCACCTTCCCGACTCCACTAGCATTTCCCCAATGAGGATGGTACGCTGTAGATCTATCTTTCTCCTTCTCTTCTTCCCATCCTTGGTGATATGTTTCCCATCCCATTTAACTCCTTGTTGTATGCCCAGTGTGCTATGCTGATGCACTCTTGATAGTACTACTTCTAGATTTTCAAGTTGCTTATCCGGTATTGTATCAAACTCTTTCCTCTTGCATGCTTGTTCTAGACTGAAAATGTCTATATCCCCTAGATCAAAGCTTTCAGGTTCTTCTTCCATTAAACTTTGTTGACTGCTCTCCTCCATGTGGGGTATTGATTGAAGGGGGTCTGTCAATAGATTATCAATGTCCATTACTTTAGCGGACCAAAGGGCTTGATGGTGATCATGGATGGGAATGGGTTGCGTGGTTTTTGATTGAAAATCATAGGTGTTAGCTATCGATGGTTGACTGGCTTCATTATGGATAGGTGCAGTAAAAAGTCTGGTGGAAGGTGCAGAGGTTGTCTTTGCTATCGTGGAGGGATTTGATTCAAGCATATCTAGGTTTGACAAAATGTCAAAGCTATTTCTTGAGGATGGCACATCGGAGGATGGTATAACATTTTTGGTGCTGTAGGAGGTTTTTTAGTATGCTTCTTTCTACAAGTAACTTTGGTGAACCCTTATGGATTAGACTTCCCCCATTGTTTGTAGATTTAGGAGGAGCATTTAAAGGACATTCACGGAATAGATGTCCATGGGCATGGCATCTCCTATATCTGAAAGGTACATGTTCATAGTCTATGGGTTGAATCCATTCAAAGTCATCGTAAAGGAGAATTACCGAGTCCATGTGTGCCTTGCCTAGTTTCATGTAAACGCAGATATGAGCATAGGTGGTGTATTGGCGAAGATTTGTTTCCTCTGCTGTCTTCATGAATTCTCCTTACCCATTACCAATGGATTTAAGTGATTCTTCATCCCAGTATTTAGGCGGTAAGGAGTACATGCAGATCCAAACTGGTGCCCAGCTAAAGTATTCCTTGTCTGGATTGAATCTTTCTATCCAATCTCGTAGATAGGGACCTGTTGTGTTAAAGAAATAGGGTCCTCCATCTAGGACGTGATTTCTGTCTTCAATGCAGTTAAAGATGGATGTGAAGAAGCCTTTGGGGCCTAGCTGTAGGATAACATGTCCTTTGGGCTTGCACTTTGAGGTTATCCATCCTTGCAGAGCTTTTTCAGTGGGTTAGTAACCTATAAATTTACCTATCATTGCATGGTATTTCATGTATTATATTTGTGCATTGATTCTGTGACTGGGTAACTCAATCTTGGGTCATTCTGTTGCAATGGGTTTGTAGGTGGATGACGATGTCTTCTTTGGTTGCTCAGATGCTGCAGGGTTATTTCCTATTTCCTTTTTCAGATCCACTTGGTCGTTCTTCTCCTGTTGCTGCATAGGCAGTACCGCTGGCTGCTCCGCATTCTCATTTGAAGTCTTCTCATTTCCACCTTCAAGTGGCTGGTCTCCATTGTTTCAGTCTATGGGGGGAGGTGTTGATGCCTCCCCCATCAAAATGTTCATTGGTTTTGGCTACCAGATGTGCCAAACCTGCACTAGCAACAATACTGCTTAGTTCTGAGAGACTACTTGCTCTGTCTCTGTGCCATGTAAGGGTTTGTTAGAAATCCTAGTCCGCTATTTTCCTTTGCTTTCCACCAGATTAGATAATTTTTGGTTTAATATTGTGCCAAATTATTATTAATAGTATGCAAAAAAAAATATTACTAACCCTAATATTAATATTAAAAGATTAATATTATTATTATTAAATCTAATATTCATATTAATATATTATGAACATTAATATTATCAAATTAATAACTTTAAAGTAAACACAAATATTAAATTTTTATATTATAATATATCATAGATATATTAACTCTAGATATATATGGGAGGGATGAACAAAGACATAGAGTGATAGAGGTGGAGAGATATGGGGAATGACAAGAGAGAGATGGAGATAAACTGAAGGAGAGGGGAGAGGAGGAATGAAGAGAGAGAGATGGAGAGGAGTGAAAGGGGTAGAGAAGGGTAAGAGATGGATAGGGAGACACAAAGATGGAGGGGGGAGAGAGAGAAGGAGAGAGGTAGGGAAATAATGAGAAGATTGGAGGAGAGAGAGAGAGAAAGAGAGGGAGAATTAGATGGGGGAAGAGACAAGGAGGCAGGAGAGAAACAGAGAGAGAGGAAGGATGGGAGAGAGGATGATAGAGGGAGGAGGAGAGAGGGAGGGATAAAGAGATGGAGTTAGAGTGGGGCGAAGAGGGAGGGAAGAAGAAAGACATGAGAGTAATAAGTGGAGAGAGAGTGTGTGTATGTTTAGGGGTGAGATAAAGAGACAAAGAAGAAGAGATGGAGAGAAGAGAGCAGAGAAGGAGAGAGAAAGAGAGAGGGAGGAATATAGTAACATAATTGGACAGACAGAGAGAGAGATGGGGGAAGAGAGAGGATTAGAGGGAAATGAGAGAGATAGAGAGATCAAGTGACGGGGGAAGAGAGAGGGAGATAGGAGAGAAAGGGAGAGAGAGGAAGGAAGAGAGACAAGACTTGAGAGAGAGGAGGAGAGAGGGATGGAAGAAGGACATAGAGAGTGATAAGTGAGAGAGAGAGGGAGTGACAAGGGAGAGAGAGAGAGAGAGAGAGAGAGAGAGGTGGGAGAGAAAAGGAGAGAGAGGAAGGAAGAGATAGGATGTGAGTGAGTGGAGAGAGGGATGGAAAGATAGAAGAAGTTGTAGGGGGAGAGAGAGGGAGGTAAGAAGAAAGACATAGAGAGAGAATGGTTGAGAGAGAGAGGGAGTCATAAGGAATATGGAGAGAGAGGGAGAGAGTACAACAGGAGGAAAGAGAGAGAAGTGGGGGAGAGGGAGAGAAGGGGAAGAAACAGAGAGAGAGAGGAAGAGGGAGGGATATATGGATGGATTGGAGAAATAGAGTGTATGTTTTGGGGGTGATATATAGAGACAAAGGGAGATAGAGATATTGATGGAAGGTGAAGAGAGGGAAGAAGAGAGGGAAGGAGAGAGGGGGGGAGGGGAAAATAGATTAATAAATATGGAGTGAGAGAGCGTGTGTTTTTGGGGGGGTGAGATAGAGAGACAAATAAGGACAAATGGAGGGATATATATATATATATATAGGGGGAGAGAGGGAAGAATATTTCTTTCACTAGATGCATTTATTTTAGTGTAGATGTTGATTTCTAATGATATTTGATTGCTTTCATCAGATGTATTGATTTCAATGTAGATGATTTCAAATCATATTTGATTTCTTGCACTAAATGCATAGATTTCAGTGTAGATGGTGATTTCCAATCCTGCTTGATTGCTTGCACTAGATGCATTGATTTCAATGTAAATTATTTCTAATCCTATTTTATTGCTTGCAGTAAGTGCATTAATTTCAGTGTAGATGGTGATATATAATCCTATTTTATTGCTTGCACTAAATGCATTGATTTCAGTGTATATGTTGGTTTCTAATCATATTTGATTACTTGCACTAGATGCATTGATTTGAGTGTAGATGTTGATTTCTAATCCTATTTGATTGCTTGCATTAGATGCATTGGTTTCAGTGTAGAAGTTTTTTTCTAATCTTATTTTATTTCTTCCATTAGATGCATTGATTTTAGTGTAGACGTTGATTTCTCATTTGGTGTAATTGGATGTATGATGGTACACTAATTTTAAAGTGATTGGATTAACAATGTGCATTGATTTTAGTGTAAGCAAAAAACATTATTGGCAATCTACATTGATTTTTGTGTTATTGTAATTAAACTTGTTAATATTGGGGAGCAAGAGAGACAAGGTATGATGTTTACTACAATATCATGAGCTAAAGATTTAAATGGTTTACGATTTCAACTATACTTTTCATATAATCGAGATGAAATGATGGAAAAACTAACAAGGGTGACAATAAGAATAGTAGAACAAAATAGTTTGAGATTGATCACAATGAAGACTATTTGTAATTGACTACATTCTTATTATTCACATTTTCTATCATTAAACACTATTACATTGTCACTTTGCATTCAAATTTTTTTATTTCATCATTTTTCATCATTTTTTTTTATATAATACTACCTAAGCACCCATGGGGGATTCGAACTAGTGACCTATCGCAAGGAGTGCCTTAATAGTACGCCCATTCACCGTCAATCCAAAGCCCCGTGGGCCATCATTTTTCATCATTAAAGTTATTAACAATATTTATTATCTCAACAAACTAGGTAACTTAGAAAATTTAAAATTAAAATGACCATATTAATCTCTCGCATATTTACCATATTTAAAATGATTATGTTAATATTATATGTATTTACATATTACTGATAAAATTAATCATATCCTTGATAGATTTTCCTTATTCGCACATGAATGAAACTAGTTTAGATCCATCTTAACTCTGGATCTAACAAGTGATAGCACCGAAAAGGATCAAATCTCTCGAGGTGCAAACCATTCCTCAAGTTTTTCACTAAAAAAAAGGTTTGCAGCTCAAGAGATTTGATCCCTCTCGGCGCATGATAGATATAGAGTTAAAATGGATCTAGGCTAGTATAGTCATATATTAATGTTAATAAATACTGAGGAAAAAATAATTATGAAAGTAAAAAAAATCAAATACTATCTAAAAAGAATAACAAGAACACAATTCTTAATATTAAAATACTATGTGGAAGAAAAAAATTAATAATAATAATAAACTTAATAAGGCAAACCCCAAGGGTAGCTCAAATGGTCGAGTTCCCGTTGCTAAGTACCTTGCCAATTGGGAGGTCACGGGGTCAAATCTCCTCGACGCCCTTGGGGCCAGGCTTAGCAAGAAAAAGCCGACGAGCAGTTCCCTTCGGGGAACTGCCGTGATTCGTTCCTGTGGATGTAGCGGCCAGTTGCAGGCCGTGAACCACAATAGAAAAAAAAAACTTAATTAAGGCATAAAAAAAACATTTTAATATCCTTGGTACAGTAATATTTGAATGTGAAGAATTTCTATATTATATATAGTATACAAAATTTTATGTATATATATTCACAGGAAAAAATTGTAATTTTTATTTAAGGATAATAAAAACTACATTATGTAAAGACATAAAGTATGTATGCATAGATTTTCATGAAAAAAGGTAAAAAATATAATTATGAAGATTGAAAATAGACAGTGTCATTTATGAGAACATTAATAATATAGTTTCAAAGGTCGTCTACAAAAAAATGTCAAGAGATAGTAAAAAATATATATACTTAAGCACTCTTTGCAGAGAGTCGAAATAGAGCATTGAAATAATCTCATATATCACCAAATACATAGAAAAAAAAAGTTGAAAATTAAGATGCAACCCCCAACTGTGGAAGAAAAAAATCTAACATAGGATGATGAACATGTATAGTAGAGGAACCACCACAAACTTCACAATTTTTCCAAACCTCCACATTTAGGACTAATGTTGATGTGGATAGTTGATCTGCCTATATATTCCACTCCCTATATATGTGGTGACATGTAAATGAGATAAAATAATTTTTTAGATTAATAACAATATCCAAAGTAGGAGAAAAAATAATATTTATGCAAGATCACACTCTGTTTATCTAATTCACCATAAGCAATGAATCGAAACAATTGAAGATCTATAATCCCTTGCGTTAGTGTCAGTCAATTTTTCCTTCCACAAGTGATCAATGTTCACTTTCAGAATGTCCAATAGGGTTTAAGGTCATGTTTTTGTCATTTCACTAGGTCTTCCATGCAAAAACTTCGGTCACTGGTTAGTGTGTCTAGGATTATTTACACTCCTTCAAGATTTCCATGTCCGATCATTGCCATCACTCAGTTGGATCTGCTATCATTGAATATATCATCATCATCACTTCAGTCATGTCACCATGGTCTTCATTTCGCTTAGTACCTCCACTAGGTCATTAGGGTTTCACAATCACCAAACTCTCACTCTATGCATAAAAATATGACAAAGGAGGAGTGGTAATAAGGAAGTTTCTTTAATAAATTTGATATCAAGTGTAATTTTATGTTTTCATATGTAATAATGACTTCAAGGTTCTAAGTTTCAAAGGCTACAGTTCAATGTCTCAAGAAAAGGCCCTCCAAACGGCCATAAAGTGACCAAGTTTGAAATATCAGGATCATAAAGTGTCAAGGGTCCCAATTTGAGTTTAAAAGGAGAAGAGGAGTGTAGGTTTTAACCCCGTACAGAAATTACCTCCATACGAATTCTAAAACACAGAAAATAAACAATGCAAGATCATAACACATAAAACACATATACACAGAGATTTTCCCCTGGATCCCAAAACCGGAACTAACAGCTTGATTTTTCATTATGTTCCTTTCAATGTTACAGTACATATTTATACATGCCGAAGCATCCAATACCATGGACCGAAAACCATCACATCTAATACCATGCATTGAAAACCATCGTGTCCAATACCATGGACCAAAAACCATCAAGTCCAAAAAACATGTGCAAACATCATGCACAAAACCATAGGTGGGTCCACCCAACCTAACATAGGGTCCAAAACCCCATAAAGTTTGGTTACGGGTGCCCTTCAAACCCCCTGTTAACTATGTGGAAAGAATATAACATAACCCAACATTATCCCACTTGTTGTTTTCTTTCCACAGGGGTCCACAAGAGAGCTTAGTCATTTTCCCAGCCTTGAAATGCCCATTGTCTCTCTACATGAAGAGAACTTCTCAAAGCTCACAGATTCTGTTAATGCATCTGCAGTATTCTTCAAAGTGTCCACCTTTACCAGCAACATCTTTTTGTCTTCTATCATATCTCTCACAAAGTGATACTGAACATCAATGTGCTTTGTCTTTGAATGATATGCAAGGTTCTTTGCCAAGAAAATTGCACTTTGGCTGTCACAGTCTATCCTTATAGCTCCCTGTACTAACCCCATACTTGAACACAATCTCTGCAACCAAACTGCTTCCTTGCTTGCATGAGTGGCTGCCATGTATTCTGCCTCTGTAGTTGATAGTGCCACTACAGCATGTTTCTTACTCATCCAACTGACTGCACCTCCAAATAGTTAAACACATACCCACTTGTAGATCTTCTCTGATCCAAATCTCCAACCCAGTCTGCATCAACAAAGCCACGAATATCCAACACTCTACCTAATCCTGGTCTTCCTTGGTAGCACAAACCATAATCACTAGTGCCACGCAAATACCTGAAAACCCACTTCACTGATGTCCACTCCTCCGCTCATGGTTTTGATATAAACCTGCTCAATACTCCCACTACATGTGCAATGTCTGGTCTAGTATAGACCATTGCATACACCAAGCTATTGATTGCACTTGCATATGGAACATGGGACATGTCCTCTTCCTCTTCTTGTGCCTTGGGACATTGTTCAGCAGATAACTTTACACCTACAGGAATAGGAACCTTCACCTATTTATTATCCTGCATATTAAATCTCTGCAATATTGTGTCGACATACTTCCTCTAGTTTAACCAGAGCTTCCTCTTTGCCCAATCTCTTTTAATTTCCATGCCCAAAATATAGTTTGCAGCACCAAGATCTTTCATGTCGAATTTGGAGGACAATTGGGTCTTCAAATCCTAGATAATTTATTTGTCAATTCCAACCAGCAACATATCATACACATACAAGACCAAATAAATAACACGGTCACCAATTAATTTAAAATACACAAAGTGATCTGCTTTGCTTTTGGTGAAGCCAAGTACCCATATAAATGTATCAAATTTCTGATACCACATCCTTGGTGATAGTTTTAATCCATACAGAGACTTCTTTAACTTGCATACCAGTTCTTTCTTACCCTTCACCGCAAAGCCTTCAGGTTGTTTCATGTAGATTTCCTCTTCCAAATCCCCATGAAGAAATGTTGTCTTCACATCCATCTATTCTACCTCAAAATCAAAATCAGCAGCAACATATAAAAGTAATCTAATAGAAGTTACCTTGGCAACAGGAGAAAAAATATCACGAAAATTAATTCCCTGCACTTGGGAATAACCTTTTGCTACCAACCGAGCTTTGTATTTCTCCACTTTTCCTTCTGCATTTGTCTTCTTCTTGAACACCAATTTGCCGCCAATGGGTTTCCTTCGAGCTAGCAATTCCACCAAATCCCAAGCCTCCTTTTTGTGGAAAGATGTCATTTAATCAACCATGGCCTCTTTCCATAGTTTTCCATACTATGAATCTACTGCTTCCTTCACAACTCTGTGATTGTCATTAGTAATAAATAAAGAAAAAAGTGAATAGAAAGCAGATGGACTATACCTTTCTGGTTGCCTTCTTTCTCGAACTGATCTTCTCACACCCGGAGTTTGTGGTTCTTCATCTTATCATTCCTCCTCTGTTGTAGAGTCTGATTCTTCCTCCTTTAGCTCAAACTCTATCTTCTCAGGTTCCTTTGGTTGGACTTCATGTTTAATAACATCTTTCACCTCTCTAAACACCACATCTCGCTTGTACACAACCTTCCTTGTTACTGGGTTCCAAAGCTTATAACACTTTAAACCATCCGTATACCTAATAAAGATGCACTTTTCAGATTTACTATCCAACTTGGTTCATTTATCCTTTGGAACATGTACATATGCATCACATTCAAATACC
>APFE030734003.1:15687-41015 GCA_000404065.3 Pinus taeda
TGAAAGAGAGGGTTTCTTACCAATCCATACCTCTTATGGAGTCTTATCCTCCAACGCTGATGAAGGTGATCTATTGACCAAGTAATATGCTATCTCCACCACCTCTGCCCAGAATTCCTGTCCTAACTCAGCACCACTAAGCATGCTTCTTGCCCTTTCCATCAACGCTTTGTTCATTCTTTCTACAACTCCATTTTGTTGAGGTGTATATGGAGTAGTATTCTATCGTGCTATACCACACTTCTTACAAAATTATTCAAATTCCTTACTGCAAAACTCTCCACTGTTATCTATCCTTAGCACCTTTATCTTCTTCTCTGTCTAGTTGTCCATAAGAGCCTTAAATTCTTTAAACTTGTCAAAGAATTCAAATTTATTCTTAAGGAAATATATCCATGTATTCCTTGAGCATTCATCTATAAATGATACATAGTACACAAACTTACCGAGTGATGGAACCTTCACAGGTCCAAACACATCACTATGCACAAGCTCTAGTATTTGTTTCACCCTCTTACCACCAGAGAGGAAACTCACCCGATTCTACTTCCCATATACACAATTTTCACATAAATCAAAATCCAGAGAGCTATTACTCATACCTTCTACCATACCTTTACCATGAAGTATTCGAAGGCCATTCTCTCCAATATGTCCAAGCCTTTGATGCCACAACATGGTCTCTTCTCCAGAGGCCACTAGATTTTCTACTCCACTTTCAAGAACTACAAAACTGTTGCACCCATCAATAACCATGCTACCTTGCAGCTTATACAGAGTTCCAATCCAAACTCCTCTCATCAATACCAGTGTCCTCTGAACCATCTCACAGGTATCCTTCTCGAACATTGTTTTTACACCTACATCATCCAACTTGCTTATAGAAATTAGGTTTCTGGCCAATGGAGGAATATGCAGAACACCCGAAAGTGTTCTAACCCTTGCACCTTGCAACTTCAACTTTACTTTTCCACGACCAACAATTCTAAGCTTCATATTATCCCCTAAGAAGACATCACCACCATCATATTTCTCATACTCGCAGAACCACTCTCTATGGGGAGTCGAGTGAAAGGATGCACCTGAGTCAATCAACCATGCCTCATGATCTACATGTGTACATGAAGAAGCCAAGTACACATCCCTGCCTTCATATGAGGTGGTTTTTGCTTATGCAGAAGGAGCATCATCAGATCCCTTTCTCTTATCAGGAGCTTTAGATTTACAATCCCTTTTGTAGTGCCCTTCCTTTCCACATTTCCAGCACACCACCTTTATAGGTTTTCTTGGATATTTAGATCTCCCTCTAGATTTAGATCTCCCACTCAATGAATTATTTTTATTTCTGTTCTAGGACCATCCTCGTACAGACAAGGCATCACCATTCTATCTCTCCATATTTTTCTGTCTCATCTCCTCCGTCAGTAAGGATATGACTATTTCATCAAACTGCAAGGCATTTGCATTGCTGCCTATTGTAATAACCAGACTATCCCATGAATCTAGTAGAGAACACAACAAACTGATGCACTTATCTTGATTTGAAATTTTAATATTAACATATGCTAACTGACTTATCACAGTATTAAATGTGTTCAGATGCTAGGTCACCAAGTCTCCATCTTTCATCCTCAGGTTATACAGCTTTTTCCGCAGGAACAATTTATTCACCAGAGACATAGATTGGTACAAAGTCCCTAACTTGTCCCACAAAGCCTTCGTCATAGCTTCCCCTGATACATTCATCAATATTGAATCTGAGATGCATAATAGTATTATGCTCTTTGCCTTTCGATCCAAATTCTTCCATTCTTCATCGGACACTCCCTTTGGTTTAGTACCCAGATCTACCACGATTCATTGATATTTATTCACCAATAGATCCTCCATCTTGAGTTTCCACAACTCAAAACTCTCATCATTAAATTTCTCGATCTCTATCTTTCCATTGCTCACCATCTTCTTTCACCACCAGAATCGATCTCGCAGATCTCCCACTAAACAGGGTCTACCACAAGCCCGAGTGAAACCCCTCAACAGAAAAGGCTTCCCCTTGAAGCCAAAATAGCTCTAATACCAAATGTAGGTTTTAACCCTATACAAAAATTACTTGCATACAATTCTAAAACACATAAAATAAACAATGCGAGAGCATAACACATAAAACACATATACACAGAGATTTTCCCCTGGATCCCAAAACCGGGAATACCAGCTTGATTGTTCATTATGTTCATTTCACTATTACAATACATATTTATACATGTCGAAGCATCCAATACCATGGACCGAAAACCATCATGTCCAAAATCTTGTGTGAAAATCATGCACAAAACCATAGGTGGGTCTGCCCAACCTAACATAGGGTCCAAAACCAAAATTTTCCAGGGTTTTTCCCTAGACCCCATAGAGTGGGGTTACCTGCACCCCTCAAACCCCTTGTGACCCCCCCACCCTCACCCAGCTATGCAATCGATGCAACGAAGGGGGGGCTCTGCCCCCCCTATAACTCTCGGGTTAACTACATGGGCTAGTCGTGGAAAGAATATAACACAACCCAATAGCAGTCCCCATAATATGTACATGTGGGACTTGATATTCATGCATACATCCAACCAATACCATGTCATCAAGAATATAAAAATACTACATCATCAATGTACACAAAGGAAAGTTGAAGATCTCACTGGTAAGTGTCAACTAGGATAAAAGTTTGAATATTTCTATCATGAAATATGTTTTGTTATTTTTAAGAGAAATTAAGTCCACATAAGACTTCATGAGAGCTAATTCATCCCTAGAGGATTATAGTAAGGAACAAAATAAAAATCTATAAGATTGTTTATAGTAATATATTATGTGTTCTAGGAGCCTAAAAATCTACCACCTAAGAGGGAAGTGTAGCATGAGATCTAATTGTTGTCAAACCCTCCATTGAAAAACATTAGTCAGTATAGGTGGTCTGTTATGAAATGAAGTGAGGTGAAGAATCTATTCCAACAACTACTAGAACAAGGTGTCATTCAACAAATTACCTTACCTTGTGGATTACCCATCATCATTGTGCTTAAGAAGGATGGGACTTGGAAAATGTGTATTGATTACAAGGTAGTAAAAATAATTACACTTAAGAACATGTACCCCCTACAAAGGATAGTTGATATGCTCGGTTAGTTTCAACAAGCCAAATACTTCACCGAATTTGGACTTAAAGTTAGGATATCACTAGGTTCAGTTCAGAGAGGAAGATATCTGGAAGAGTTCCTTCAAACCTAGGAAAGGTTTTTATGAGTGGTTAGCCATTATATTTGACCTATGTAATGCACTAGCTTTGTTTATGATGTTAATGAATGATATATTGTACCCTTGTGTATAGATTCATTTGTTATTATTTATTTGTATGATATATTGGTATATAGTGTTACATTGAAGGACCACATATCACATTTGATGCATGTTATAGAGACATTAAAGAAGCACTAACTAATGGAAAATATCAAGAATTGTGAGTTTTCACAATAGCCTTTGGTGTATATAGGATATGTAATAGGTGGAGGAGAGTTAAAGATAGATCTTGCTAAGATGGAGGCCATCATGAAGTGTTCAGTGCCTACTAACATTTCCAAGGTCAAGAGTTTTGTTGCGAAAACACAGTACTTGAGGAAATTCATATCCTTGTTTTTAGTAGTAGTAGCACCACTCCACACCATAACAACGACTGGAAAGTCTTTCTAGTGGGGAAAGGGTAAACAAAGGGACTTTGAGGAGTTAAATAAGAAGATAATTCAAGAATTAGTTCTAGCATTACCAAACATACAATATCCCTTCGAAGTGGAGATAGATGGGAATGGGTATGCTATGGGAGAGGTATTGATGCAAGAAGGATGGTTTATATTCTACCATTCTAAAGTATTTCATGGGATGGTTCTCAACTACCCCACTTATGAAAAGGAGATCTATACCCTGGTGCAAGCTATGAAGAAGTGGAAACACTATTTAATGGGAAATGAGACAATAATCCATAATATCACTAGCCACTATATGTTGGATTAGGGGCTCCTGACTAAGGTTCGAAGTTAGTTGCACCAACCAAGAAAACCCTACACTACTAGCCCTTTTAGCAACAACCTGTGTAGCGCAAGATGCAGTCTCACCTGAAGCAATATGGGGGGATGTTGGAACCGAGTTTCTACATCCAGAGATCAATGTGATGTCATTTAGCACCCTAGATGTTCCTTCGCGCAAATCTATAATATCATAGGGCTCGATACTACAATTTTTTTTAAACAACCTTTAGACCTTTGTGAAGGTCTACGATTGGTCTTTTCGGACCCTTAATAGTCAATTTATCCACTTACACACACCAGAAAACAACCCTAAATTAGTGTTCGCGTAGATCTACTTAGGTTATTATTAAACATAATAGAATTCATCAGAGTCTTTGCAAAAGTACTTAACATGCATTGCATACAATTATTAAGTGTTATTAAAAAGAATCATGCATCATTAGATCAATATTCCATAAACATGTTATTCATCAACAACATACGTCATAAACAAAAGTAAACAACAATACATAAGATTTCTTCATTAACACCTCTTTATTGATTTCCAGTTCAGAATACAAACTCAAAATTTCCCTGTGCACTCAGCTGTAGGGGTCCACGCACTCAGCTATGGACTCTACTTTAGGCTTCCATGCACTCAGTTTTAGAGCCTTCTTTCTTCTATCTACCTGCTTCTTACTTTCCCTTCTCTTCCCTCTAGACATAGACATCTCCCATTATGCCTTAGACTCTTAAGACACACCTATTTATAGCCTTTTACATATAATTCCATGGTCCACGGACCATGGGTGGATCTCAAAGCTAACTCAATCTTTACATAAACAAGGGGCTAAAATCCCTTTGAATCCTAATCGTCTACACTCTCCTCATCCACAAATCATTGAGAATTTACATTAGTTACAAAAAATACATCAAACTTGGGTTATTTTAACCCCAGAACTGACCCAGGGAATCGCATCCCAACATGCCCCCAACACAAAGATCGTGATTCACCCTCAACTTTGGAAATGTGATCTTGCTGCAAACATCCCCTAGCTCTCCCTTAATCATGACAATTTCGACAGCGCTCTGAGTGGCTGGTTGCTTGACCTCCTCAACTAGCTTCTCTGTCGCTGGTCCTTCTGTAGCAAACCACATGGTTTGTTGCATCTGCTGCAAGCCCTTTAGCTTATCCTAAATAGTGGTCATAACATGATAAGCCTCTTCTAACCAAGGTTGCAGCCTGGCCTTAAGCACTTCCCCTCCTACAATTTTGCAAGGTGTTGCACTGGTACGATGGAGTGCTTCATTGCCCTAACTTCGTCATACGGTCGTTGTAGCTCCCTAATCACTATATTTAGTGTCTGCAGGTTTGGATCTTCCTATAGATTTATCACCAATTCCATGGCTTTCTTGAATAATGCCAAACAGTCAGTGACTATGGCATCCAGGGTGGCCATTCCTTCTTTTATGTCATCTTCACGCTGCTCTCAGACCTCAAGCAGAGTCATGTACTGCAACTTTAACTGTAGCTCGGTGATTTTCATATTGAGTTCAAACTCAACTCGACCAACCTATGCCTTGGCTTCACGCACACCTGTGGCTAGTTTTATGATCTTCCCTTCTAGTTGTGCATCCTCAGGGATGTGAAGCTGAGGCATTGTTCTGCATGCCTCTACGACTGCGAACTCCAATTGAGAACTCTATGCCTACAACGTCTCCTTTTATTTTAAGTTCTGTGTCTTCTCAGTCAACATCTACTCGTTTTTCACTCTGTATTCGCTGATAATATTGAGAGCACGCTACTCCCAAGCTCTCAATTCCTTTGTCGCTCTTGCATGCAGCACGTGGAGGATCTTTTGGGGAGTGTCGCTATGTTCAGCCTAATTTTCTTGATTGTGCTTTGAATGATGCGATCATCATATGTCTCCGCAGGAAGGGACCCTTCTAGTAATGCAATAGTTCTAAGGTCGAGGGTTCTTACAAATCCAACTGCTTCACTCATCCCAGGTGCCAGGCTCACTTGTTCTGCGCTCACTTGACCAGTGCCCACCTGTATCATGTTTGCCTAGACTTGCATCTCACGCAGATCCTTTTTGACACTCCCGAGCATCTACATATATTTCTACTCGTATTGTTGCAACACTTTAGTTGTAGTGTCCCTTATTTTATCCTCGATCTCATCGAGATCACCCTCCGTCAAGACCATGGGATTACCCTGCGACTTGTCTGATTTCTTCTTCTTCCTAGAACCTCCCTATTGTTCCTTGCCGCATCTCTTCATAATGAACGGGGTGCTCTGCCCCTCATCTCCTATGTCACCTTGTTCTAAAATTTCTTCCTCCTCAGTCTCTAGTGAAGGTTACTTGCCACTTTTTGTGACTCACATTGCTCTTGTTTTGCCTACTCCTTGGCAGCACACTCTTGCTCCACTCAAACCTTCTCTGTTGCTTCCTTCTTTTTATGCTCTGCGAGCATGCATGCAACTTGCTTAGTTGCCTCCTTTCTTTTCTATGTTGTCGAACTTCCCCCACCCTTACTTGTTCTAGCATCTAAATATGAGGGGGCACGCCATTCTACAGGCCACCGTGTGATCACCTCCTACACATTTGTCTCTGTTACCAAATATGGCAAGTCATGCCATTTCTATTGTGGATCCTTCCATGCTTGAATGTATACTTTGTCGAAGTCAGCCTTGAATGTTACGTAGGATGACATTTGTGTATATAAGGTTGGGGACAACCTTGGCTATTGATTGATGGCCATGTGGAGACTCATTTCCATCAGGACCCAAAAGATCTTTGTCTTTGTGATCCAAGCAGGGCCCTTTGTAGCCCATAGAGAAGCGAACTGCGATGCTTCTGGTAATCCTTCTTCAAGTGGGGGAAACCGGTTGTCCTTCGGTAGTTCCCACACAACCAACATAATAGATAGCAGTACCCAGGCGTAATGAAATGGCTTTGTTTCATCCTGGTCCTTGTGACAATTCGCGAGGAATTCCTGGCATAGTTACCAGGACTAGTTGAACTGTACGCCTTTCACACACTAAGCAGCCAAGGATACTACGGGTGCCAGAACTTCATCTGCGCGACACTTACTCATTACCCTCCCTACTAAAATTTGGGTGGAAAATTTAACTGTGGGGTTGTTTATTGACAAGATGGAATACCCTCGCACTTTCAAGAGGTTGAATTATTTCTTCATTCGCTCTACAAGGCCCTTATCCCCCGTTTGTCCTCCAAACTTCTTGGCTATATTTATTCCTTCGTATGGCAGGTGCATAATCCTGTGAATGAGCATGTCAGTGATGGGTATAGGCCCTCCTAGCCATAAAAACACATTGTGAACCAAAGTGAGTATCTAGTGCACACAAATTGTGTTGATATGGGTATGGTGATAATGGGGCACCAACAATATATTAGGTAAACCCGAGTTCTCCACACCGTGAATCCATTCCACCATCTCTAGGGCGGTAACACATGACTCCGTGTAGTAGATGTGCTTCATGTACTTATCACTTGATAAGTGTGCAAACCTAGTCTGATTTGTGAGGCCCCAATCCTCCATCTTTAGTAGTGGGATCCATGCAACCTACACACCTTCAAATGGAACCTGCTCAGGTAAAAAGGGTGTAGAAATGGAAAAGTTCTCTAAATTTCGGTCCTTGGTGACCTTTGCCTTCCCCTTGCATGGAGGTATATATTCTGGTAGCTTCGTGATGGGCTCCACTCCCTCAACATCTATGTCTTCTATACCCTGACCTTCTTCTGCCTCTAATTCAACTACCTTCCCGAGTTGTTTGTCTTTCTTCTATTTGGCTTGTGTTGCGGAATGCTTTCTCGGTGATTCACACACGGGTAGTGGATTTTTTTGTTTATCCTTCTTTGACTTCTGTGTTTCTCTGGTCGGGATAGTCTTTAGCCTAAGTGACCTTGGCACTGTAGGCACTGGACCTGGGGCTTCCATATTCACAAATTTTGGGGCAACTCCCTTAGAGGTGACATCACCACTAGTAATCACAGTCTCAGCAAGGATTGGTCTAAGCATTTTGTCTAAATAAATTTCTGGTTCAGCTTCGATAACTTCACAAACATCGGCCTCGCAACCAAGTCTTCCCAATATGAGCGGTTCATAGGCAACAGGTAGCAAATCTCAACAACTCTAAGGGTGGAAAGTGTTCTTTGTTGGACCGACACGTGTAATTTATAGGGGGTTTTGAATTTGAATTCGACTATTCCCCCTAAATTTTGACAATTAATGACGTTTTGTCAGTAGATCTTCAAATATGTTTTCCTTAAATGCCGCCATCTTGCTCCTCATAACCATCTTTTAGCTGTCAAATCATGAAAAATGACTCCAACAGTCACTTTTCTACTGTGTTGTGTGGCACATCCCTCCATGGTGCAGCTTCCTCCATGCAACTTCATATGTTGCAACTTCACCATTTTTCATGCAACCTATCTTCTGCGTATTCCTCCAAACCTAGTAGTGTAGTTTAGAGTCTCGCACTCCCTTTCAACTACCTGGAGCACTAAGACTATCCTACAGCTATATAGTCATTGCACACGATCACCTATATACAACTTCAATCGACTCCCATTCACTCTTCCTAGAAAAGGTTCTCCATTTAGCTTCACGAGCTTGATTGTGCCTCCATCTGTAATTTCTTTGATAACATATGGCCCTAGACAGTGCATCCGAAATGTTCCTGGAAACTTAGTGAATTTACTATCATATAACAAGAAAAGGTCATTTACCTTGAATGTGCGAACCTTGATGTGGCGATTGTGCCATGCTTTTTCACATTCCTTCTATACTTGTTAATGGAATCCTACCAAGAATCAGTCCTTTTCAAGATCCATTAGTTGTACGAGATGTTCCTCTAGGGCTTCGTGAACTGCCATACCTGTGAGAGCTACTATGTGCAGAATAGGCACAATATACTCCATTGGCATTACAAATTCTACACCATAGACCAATCTGAACAACGTTTTTCCTGTCAACTTCTTCCAAGTAGTCCTATATGCCCATAGTACTGTAGGTACGCACATATCCCAGTCATTTCGCTTCGCGTTCCAAATCTTTGTCATCACGTTCTCCAAAATATTGTTGAAGGACTCAACAGTTCCATTGGCTTGTGGGTGATATCGTGTACTCTTCTGGTGGTAGAATTGAAACTCTTCAGTCAACGCGCTGATCGTTTTGTTCAGAAAGTGCATACCTCTGTCGCTTATCAACACTTTTGGGTAGCCAAATCTAGCTAAGACATATTCAAACAAAAACTGTGCTGCTATAGCCCCTATAGAATCCTTAACCGGATGTGCTTATGCGCATATGGTTATATATTCTATCGCGATGATGACATAACGTGCACCAGTTTACTTTCCTGGGGGATGAATTGGCCAAACAAAATCAATCGCCCATTTTTCATATGGTTGCAATGATAATTGAGGATGTAATGGAAATTCATCTCTTCATGATGGTCTATGATCTGAATTTGAAACTACTTGTAAATGCTTAGCAAGGTATTCAATTCAGTAAACATACATGTTTAAGTGATGCGCATGTCTTGCAATTAGAAACAAATGATTTTTTCAGTTGTTTATGTGTTTTAACTTGATTTGTTTCAGCTGATATTAACCATATGTATCAGACAGATAAGGCAGCAAATAAACATCACACATAACAGCAAATTTAATAAGGAGTTCACCCCAATCTCGTGGGCTACGTATCCTATGAGCTCTAGTCAACTAGACATGGCTCTTTGGGATTATGGCATGAATTCTTTTACAAGTTCCACACTCAACTCCAAAAGGTTACTGATTGAACCTATGTGTTTAGAAAAACCATATACATCCCTGTCATGGTTGTCCACCTTGTGCAGGCAGATCTAGGCTCCCTTGGACTTGATTCCTTAAGTAGGTGCACTAAGTTTCCCTAAGCTTCTTAATGGCACAAACTCCTTTAGAATGCTTCAAATGTATCTAAAACCTCTGCTACTATCTCCAACACATATCTAACATAAAAAAATGACTGTTCATTTGCTCAAAATGAGCACTGCATCCCCAATCAAGGCCTTCTCCCATGGATGGCTTTAGGCTGCCTAAAACTTCTCTTCGACATCTCGGCCTTTAGAAGTCTCCAAATGATTTTGAAAACACCTTCATTGGATTCAGAAGGTTCCTTACAATAGAAATAGGCTTTTGTTTCACCTCAAACAAATGAACCTACCCAGCACAACTCAATCACTAAAATGGCCCTAATGGCCCTGAAAGCTTCCCTAAAGCTAAACAGTGAGAAGAATGCCTCAAAAGGAAAACCAAGCTATAGAAATGGATTCAGAACACTGCAATCCTTCAGGAATGACCTTCACTCCACATTCAATGGCTGCACACATCCTAATGCAGCTCCCAAATTGATATGGCCCTAGTGGCTCCTGGAACCTCCCCGAAGCAAAATCACCTGCAAATGACCTCAAATGGCTGTGAAACCTGTGTCAATGGCTTCAGAAGGTCAAAGAGACCCAAAATCAAAAACAAATTCGTCCAAAAAGGACTTTCCTAGCCAAAGTTATGGCCATTTACTCCCAACTGCCAATTGCCCTTGAAAAACTCCAATTAACTAAAATTGGAGTCGAGATAGGGACCCGCCAATTTTGGCACTCTCTGCATAACATGTCGCCAATTTGACCGCCGATTAACTATTGTAATAACTGCGCATGTGAATGAAGTTCGGTCTTGGCGGTTTGTTGTTGGATTTCGTGCCAGACTGTTCGAGCTAACTATTCTTTGAACTGCACTTAACTCCACCATATATGGCAATGTAACCACGTAATATTAAACAATGCGGTGACTGTTGAACATAATCCGCATGGTTAGGGAGTTAAGCCATGTTTTGATGGTGGTGGTCACGTGTATAGGGGCTGGCCCCCTTTGGTTTCTGCCCAAACCAAATACAACATTATAATATTTGTAAATCCGCCCTCTCCTCAAGACTTTGAGTCATGGTGCGTTGGTAAGGCTTTGCACTTGTATATGAAGTCACGGGTTCAAACAACAAATCGACCAAAAGTTTAAATATGCACCCAAAGTGCTGATGTCACCGTGGCCACTTGGTAGCCTCCGAGCCTGCCACGTGGCAGCCTGCCATTCGTTGCCCAAAACAAAATATTCCAAAGAATATTCTATGGAATATTCTATTTTAATTTTTTTTTTTTAAATTCAAAATTTCAATATTATTGGGCAATTCTTCTTTTTGGCATAACTTTTTCATACAATGACCGTTTCTAGTTGTTCAGGTTCAAACCAGTTATGAGCACTTTCATTTTTGACCATTTTACAACACTTGGTCCTGAGCTCCTGATTAGTCTGCTTGTTCTCTAACATGCATCGCATGCCTTACAATATGCCTTGGGATCCTTGTGCAACATTGGCCACCATAGACCTGCACGTAAAATCTTTTGCGCAGTCACCTTTCCTGCATAATGTCCTCTCACAGTCCCTCCATGAGCTTCAGGAGAATTCTATCCCTCTCAAGGTCTGGCACATATCTTCGCAATATTTTGTCAGCACCCATTTTATACATATGTCCCACAATAACTAAGAAATCTATTGCGCTCATTATGAGTTCCTTCTTTTCTGACTTGTATACCCTTCTAGTTCCATCCCCGTAGTCAAGAAATGAATGATATCGGCAAAGTGATTATATGCTATGCATACCACGAAGAGTTGTGCATCTATCAACCCTTCCTCCAAATTATTGGGCTTCTCTCCTATTTTGATCCGTGACAGATGGTCAGGCCCTACATTTGCCCTGCCTGGTTTCAGAATTACTTCAAAGTCATACTCCTAGAATACTAGCAACCACCTGCAGATCTTCCCCCCAACATAGGCTTATTGAGCAAGTATTTCAAGGCAAAATGATTTATGTACATCTTGAAATGCCCTCCTAATAGATAGTGCCTAAATTTCTACAGCGCATACACCATGGCCAATCCTTCGCGCTCATTCATTGAATACTTGTTCTTATCAGACTTCAATAGTTTCCTACTTGTGAAGGCAATAGGGTGGTCCATTTCTCCTTCACCGGCCTACGTTAATAATGCACCCAACACAATGCAAGAGGCATCCACATGTACATGAAATTCCTTTTTCCAATCATGGAATACCAATATTGGCATGGTGACCATATTTTCTTTCAATACATTCAAGTTGCGTTGACATTCTTCATCCCAACAGAATGTTGTGATCTTCTTCAACAATTTCTCCATTGGCACGGTAATCTGGGCATATGTTTTGATAAATTTTCTGTAATATCTCGTATGTCCTATCATGTCGTACAACTGCTTAACACTTCTCAGTGTCTCCAGATTCACTATCACTACAATTTTTGCAAGATCCACAATCAGCCCTTGTTAGCACACCACATGACCTAGCAAAATTCCAAAGGGAACATGGAATAGGCATTTCTTCAAATTCAATATGATCTGGTGTTTGTGACACATATTAAACATCAAGCACAGACTTGCTACTTGGTGCTTCACTAAAGCGAACACCATCCAATCATCAAAGTATACTTCCAAGAACTTATGGATGAAATCCTTAAACACTGCTATAACTACACGAGAGAATATCGTAGGCACATTCTTGAGTCCAAACGACATCACAATATACTGGAAACAACCACATTCCATCGTAGAGGTTGTTTTACTCCTATCCTCTAGTGCTATCTTGATCTGATGATACCCTGAAAACCCATCAGTGAATGAGTAGGCCTCCTGCCCTTGAACATTGCCTAATACTTTATTAGTAAATGGCATCGTGAATGGATCATGGACACAAGCATCATTAAGCTTCCTCAGATCTATGCAAATCCTTATTTCACCCTTTTGTTTCTTCTCCTGAACTACCATCAACCTCACCCAATCAAATTCCTCCATAGTTTCTATGATGCCCACCTCTAGCATATTATCCAACTCCTCATGAACCTTTTCCTTGTATTTGGGATTAAGATGATACAACCTCTACTTAATAGGCTTTGTGTCCAACTTCAGAGTAATCTTCATGACACCCAAGTCGCCTATTATTCCCTTCAGATCCGAAAAATGGTAGGAAAAATATCCTGGTACTCGCTAAATAGATCAAAAACTTTATCCACAATGGAATCGTCCCAATAATCCCCAATCTTTGCAAACTTTGATTCTGCTTTAGTACCGATGTTTACTTGCTTTGTCTTCAATGGTACGGTGATGTCTGGGTTCTCTATTTGCAGACCTTCGACTTCGTGATACCATTCTGCTTCTGGGATATTAATGTTCCATGGATCCTCATCATTTTCTTCAATGGTCACATTATAGCATTCTAGCACATGGCACAGCTGAGTGCTCCAATCTGGTTGGACCCACTTCAGCTACGGCTTTGTTCCATAAGATAACTGCCCTAACTTGTTGGGGGCTTCATCAATGCTCACAAATCCATATTCAAAATTGAATGTCAGTAAGAACCCTTCCCACAATATATCCCACTCTACAATGACATGGTGGAGCTTCATTTCCAGATACGAGTTCATGGGAATTGTATCCAAAGTATGGAAAAACAGGTGTACCCACTCCGGCTGCGGCTCCGTTCCAAAAGTTTTAGACCATTTCTCTAGGTGATCATGTGATCCAAGTGGATGTTGGAGGCCACCCACCTATCTCATTTGGACCCCCACAAGTGTCTCTTTCATCTTTTTCAGTTTCCTAAATTGTAGCATAGTTTACTATTTTTAGCAGTTTTTCAGGTCCTAAACTTCCGGAGCCATTTTGAGGCCCTAAACGACATTTTTTTGGCACCAACAATTTTTTTGTTTAAAAATCGTCTTTTTCGTCGTAGTCCTCAAAGAGACCTTTCCAATGGGCTATCATGCGCATCAAACGGAGATAATACGACTGATTTGCGACCCCAGGAAGTTGATGTACCAACTTACCCAAAAACGGGGCCCACAATTTGGCGTTTCATCTTCTAGGGTTAGGTTTTGGAAAGTGAAGGGTTTTTCCATTGTTTCTCAACAATAAATAGGCCTTTCGACCTTTTGGTTTGATTTAATTAATTTCCTTAGAAGGGAATTTTTTTTTTATTTTTTTATTTTTTTATTTTTTTTTATTTTTATATTTATTTATTTTATTTTTTTTTTTATTATATTTTTTTGCTAAAAAAAATTTTATCATCATAATGCGAGGTTTAAGGGTAATTTTAAAATTAATGAATTAATTAAAATTTGCTTTGTCGAAACTTTCATATTAATTTTTTCCAGTTATTCAAAAAAAAATTTAACTTACCGCTCTAAATAATAGTAATAGTAAGATAAAAACTAATTTATAAAATATATACTATTAATAATTTTGATTTTATAAAAATATTATATATAATAATATATAATAATATATATATATAAAACAAATATAATTATCCATATATTTATATTATATATATATATTATTAATATTTATATATTTAAACAGCAGAATAATAATAATTAGGTTTAAATTTTTATATATATGCTGTAGTTGGTAATTTGTAATAATATATATTTTTATATGTTTGTATATTAATAGTTATATGGTTTAAGTTTCTGAAAATTAACTCATTAAAATGATAGTAAAATAAAAACTGGTGTATAAAAATAACACTAGTTAAATATAATTTGAATATTTAATAAATATTAATATATATATTATATATTTAAACAATATATTATAGTTAATATATATATATAATTATATATGTATATTTTACATAGAACAATAGATATTTAGCGTATTAATTTTTATATGTGCTTATATATTTAGTGGGTTAATTTTATATATATAGATATATAATATTAGTTATATATATTAATAGTTAAATGGTTTAGTTTTGAAAACTAACCACGAATCTTGTTACTTTCTAGGAACTACAAACTTCTGGTAATTTATTGTAATAATCGAATAACTTAACATTAAATTTAGTATTATAGTAGGTACGGAGAATATTAATAATATATATATTTATTAATAATTTGAAATTTTTAAATAGGCGTATTTAATATCTAACCTCTTTTCGGGTTTACTTTACCCAGTTTACTTGACTCCGTAAATATAATAATAATTATTATAATATGGTTTGACTGGGGTCCACAAGTTGAAAAGTAGCTGTTAGTCTTTCTAGCCGTTGGAGTCTCTGCTTAGACTATTTAACTCGCTGATCTGGATCTGTATCTTCAACTTGTCCTGACGATGAACCACACTAGTTGGTTCGAAACGCGTCGACAAATGATCAATTATGTGATTTCGCCAAAAATATTTCTAAACAAATAAATAGGCCTTCAAGCCTCATTTTAACACAGTTCAGAACAGTTTAGAGGCATGTAGCCGCCACATCTCTTCTCAGAGATAAGCTACCATCGCCCTAGCTGGTTTATTTCTATTTTCGGTTGTAAGCATATTTCAGTATTTTCTATTAATGAAATGAAGCATTATTTCCGCTGCATCTTTGTTGTATTTATGGTTATCTCTGTATTTTGTTGCATTCTTGTTTAAAATTCTGGATCAGTGGTATCAGGAGGCGGTTTTCCTTTTCTCTGTTTTCTTGCATGTCCCCAATGACGGTCGGGATTATAAGGATCTTAGGGCTTGAACTAGGTCGAACCTTGCAAGACCAACCTCGCAAATCCCGACGGCCTCCCATGGCGGATGAGAAGAAAGACGAGGGAGCAGGAGATCCTATCAAAATCTTGCTCGTAGAAGTCCTCGAGTGGCAAAGGAACGTGATGATGGATAGCTTTGCGCAGATCCTTCAGCGGCTACCCAGAGGTGACGCATCGGCTTCCAGCAGCTACTCTGGAAATGCCACGCCTTTTAAGGTACAAGTTAATTTTGAAATCCCCATATTCAAGGGTAAAATAGACGCAGATGTGGTAGATAAATGGTTAAATCTGCTAGAGGGTTATTTTTCTGTTCATGAATTTTCAAGTCAGGAAAAGATTGTTTTCACTCTTCTCAAAGCAGCCCCCGACGTCAAGGACTGGTGGGAAACATACTGCGAGCAGAAGGATGAAAGTATAGGCTCACTATTTTTAGCCGCACCCACTTGGAATGACTTCCGGGATGCCATCAAGGAGCAATACTACCCTGTCAAAAGCTATGAGGACAAATACATCAAATGGACCACACTGCGGCAGGGACGAGACCAAGATGTGCAAAAGTTCACAAACATTTTTCATACCCTTCGTACACAGTTGGGTAGCAAAGATTCTGAGATGCATCTAGTACTCAAATACCGTGGCTGCCTACACAGATACATCCAGGAAGATATGGATTTCTTGAACATCTCCTCACTTGGCACAGCATACCGATACCCTATTAAAATTGAGCAAAAGTTCAAACAGAAGAAGCAAGACTTTTGATCTGCAAATCCAAAGCCCAAAGGACAAAGCCAAGGCAGGGTGACCCAAGACAACCCGTCGAAGCCGTAAGAAAAGAACAACACCATGAAGCCGAAGAAGGACACAGGAAAGTGGTGTGAATTCCACAAGAGTCCCACTGAAGCACATCATTGATGCGGATCCCAATGCCACTGTTGCCACTGCCAAGATCCAGAAGAATGAGCCCGAAGAGCCAGAGGAGGGGAAATATCTTTTCCACTCACAGATGTGGGTGAAGGGTTCGCCACTACAATTCATTGTCAACAGTGGCAGCCAAAAGAACCTTATTTCAGCAGAGGTCGTGAAGCGATTAGGCCTACCGACTACACCACACCTGCAGCCATATAGTATCGGGTGGCTTCATGAAGGACGAGATCTCAAAGTTTGCCAGCAGTGTCGCCTTCCCTATAGCATCAAGCCCTTCACAGACGAGGTATTGTGTGATGTTACACCTCTGGATGTTTGTGATGTACTATTAGGCCAACCATACTTGTGGAAGCGACATGCTGTCTATGAGTCAAGGCCTCGTGTTGTCATTATTTATTTGGCTAATTCATTATACAGGATACCAGAGGTAGCCCTACCTACTGCCACATCTTTGATCACTGCTAAGAAAGGCAGCAAGCTCATATCACAGACTAGGAAATTTATTTTCTGTCCAATTCACTCCCAAAGTAAGGGGAAGATCGTTGCTACATCCATGACCACCGCAAAGGGTTCCTCCATGCAGCAACATCAGCAAAGGGATATGGTCATGACAGAACACAGGAACAACTTCTTCTCACCCATAGGGGTACCACATAAGTTTCAAGTGGGTGACAAAGTTTGGTTACATCGACAGAAAGAACGCCTTACCAGAACCCATCAGAAGCTCAGACCACTCCGACAAGGTCCTTACAGCAGGACCAAGGCTATGGGGAACAATGCTTTGGAGCACAACATTCTTCCATTCCTTCGCTTGCACCAAGTGTTCAATGTGGACCATCGTTGACCATGCTTCCCACCATTACTGGATACATCAGAGATTGCAGGACAAGTTCAGCAGATGGAGGAACTCAACGCAATGGGGACCATTGCTTCCTAAGGGGGGGGAATTATCCAGGTGGATGTTGGTGGCCACCCACCTATCTCATTTGGACCCCCACAACTGTCTCTTTCATCTTTTCCAGTTTCCTAAATTGTAGAACAATTTACTATTTTTAGCAGTTTTTCGGGTCCTAAACTTCCGGAGTCGTTTTGAGGCCCTAAACGACGTTTTTTTGGCGCCAGCGATTTTTCTGTCTAAAAATCGTCTTTTTCGTTGTATTCCTCGGAGAGATCTTTCCAACAGGCTATCATGTGCATCAAACGGAGATAATACGACCAATTTGCGACCCCGAGAAGTTGATGTACCAACTTACCCAAAAACGGGGCTCACAATTTAGCGTTTCATCTTCTAGGGTTAGGTTTTGGAATGTGAAGGGTCTTTCCGTTGTTTCTCAACAATAAATAGGCCTTCGAGCCTCATTCTAACACAGTTCATGACAGTTCAGAGGCATGTAGCTGCCACATCTCTTCTAAGAGATAAGCTACCATCGCCCTAGTTGGTTTATTTCTATTTTCGGTTGTAAGCATATTTCAGTATTTTCTATTAATGAAATGAAGCATTATTTCCACTACATCTTTGTGTATATGGTTATCTCTGTATTGTGTTGCGTTCCTGTTTAAATCCAGATCATCATGCGGATCATCCTTCCCGCAATATTTCCCAGCCAATCTAGTGTTAGGCGTCCCAAACCATAACTTCATCATTCTTTTGTAATCCTGCCATCCATCAAAGCTATCCTTGTGCATACCCCACCATCATGTGGTCATAGCGCACAGTGGCAAATATAATTCTTGGAAGCAGTGATCCTCAGGGACTTCACTCTCAATTGCATCCAAAAACTTATCTATGTTAGTTAAACCATCATAATAGGGTATTTTCTTACCTCCGGCGAAACACAACACAGTGATTTCGTCATCATATTGTATCGCAGTGTAGATACTTCATGCAAATGATTATGCCAATGTTCCAACTCTTCGTCTGAATCAGAGGTGCGGGAATTCTCCCGATCCCATGCAATTCTTTCATCTTTTGTCGGATTGATCCAGTATTGATCTCGTGTTGTTATTTTATAGATCTGATCTAGTTCATCATCACTCTTCTCATAATTGTTGACTGGTTCAATATATCGCACTCCCTCTGTTGGGTCCAATAGTACTACAATGCGAAGAGATTTCTTTTCCAATGACATTGTCCGCTTCTTCAAATTGATGACCCAATTCATATCAATGGCCCAATAAATTCCTAGGAGCACAAGGTATGGATTACTATCATCAAGGATCTCTATCACCTCAAAGTCATCCATAGCACTCGCACCTTGTATATCAACTATTACTCCATATAATCATCCCATAGGGATGATCTTCTGTTGGTTCGTCATTCTGAGTTAGATCGGAGACCACTATAATGTAGGTCTCCCCATTCTTTCCCATGTTTGTTTTGGCAAAACGTTCGCATCGGACCCGAGATCTAAGATGACTTGATCCATCTCATAATCTCCTACTTGCGTGGTGAGCCTCATCTCGTGCCCTGTTATTGCCTTATGTTTTCCAATTTTTCTAAATACGCAGTGTCCATCAAGGGCGTTCTCTTTGCTAGCGCATTTTTTTATTAACTCTTGCAGGCCTTTCACAGCTTTGTTGTCATGCAACAGTTTCATGCAGGTCTCCAAGAACATGGTAAGCATAGAGGGATCAACCTCTGCAGGCGCACTGGTGTCTTGCATCTTGTCCTGACTTCCTGAGGTGGATGCCTCAACGAAGCTTTTCTTGGCCTCCATAACTTTTTCTTTTGCTACTCTCCATATCAAAACCAACTTCCTTTTCTACAACCTTGCGGACCCTTACATCCCCTTTAGGTTGCTTTCCCTTATCATCACCAGTCGATATTCCGTTCCTCAGCACTATATTCACGCTTTGATCCTCTTCACGAGGCTCAACTCTCATCATTTGTAATGTCCCTTAATAATAAATAATAAATAAATAATATTAAAAAAATACAAGAAAATAAATAATAAACAATGAATAAAAAAAATAAAAATAGTAATAAATAATAAATAACCATACTAAAGCTCTAAATAAATATAAATAGAAATAAAACAAGAAAACAGTGAAAAAAATCAGTAAAGCTATCAAAAAGAAATAAAACAAGAAAGAAATAAAGTTGCATGTAGACACATGGAGTGTGTGCATGTGGTTCACCTTCCAATGTTTGCTCTATTTATTAGATGGTGAGGAAGATGGGAGGTATTCCATCATTCCAAGATTCTATCATTCATTCTCTTGGGAGAATAGTGTTCTAAGACAAAGGATTCACTGGCAGTAGTATGTCGATTGAGGGCTCAAGGGTGGCCAATTGTAGCAAGATTTTGCACAATTGAGCCTATGGTTGGGTGGAGAGTCATCCCCAAAACGTTGTCGCAGTTAGCAGATTTCAACTGAAATCACATGTAAGTTTCTCTGCTCATAGTTTTGAACTTTGATGTTAAGTAGTTGATAATTGCATGTTTATTATAAATTACTTGATTAATCTAATTAATTACATGTTTTTATTTCGGGGTTGTTACATCATTTGTAAGTTTTGTGTAGGCTATTGAGACTGTGCTTTCTTTTCCTGCATATTAGCTATCAGCACTAGGAATTTTTCTATAGTATGGTCAAACTAGCTACAATATTGACATGATGGGCGTGTCTGATTCTGACACTCCCACACGTAGTGCTCTGGTGTTCTGCAGTTGTAACAAATAACCTATCCCTGGCCTCTTCCAAGCACTCCACCTCCTTGTCCTCGTCCTCGTCCCTGATAACCTTCATGCTCTCCTCTGGTGCCCTACTCTGGAGGTTAAGTTTTAGCTTTCATCTAGTATGTAGGTGTTCTTTCCATCATCAAATCATAGCTACGACAGTGGTGCTCATTGTGGCCCACAAATTTGCAAAAGTCACAAAACAACTACTGGGGTGTTTGAACGAACTTTTGAAGAAAATGACAATTATTCGTGGCATGATTTCTAGTAGCTTGACAAATAACACACCATAGCACATCCCCCATCCTAGACCCTACTTGGGTTTCCGACTTTAGGGAATTGGTCCCCCTCCTGTAATATAAGTCATGAATACAAAATAGTGGTCCTTATCATGCCCTGGGCTCTTACACTTTCAAACACCAGACTTCCTTGTCTTTCTTCAAGCTTTGCAATTCTAGGCAGAGGCTCTATAACTAAGAGTGAATCTATTGTACCCCCAAGGTCACATCCTGAATGGGCATTGCATGCAACCTCATCGTGATTTCCAGGGCTTCTACCTGAGTTCCTATCTTCTGTTGCAATAGAGCAATCCTCAGGTGGGGCAGAAGTGAAGCTATAAACTATTCACGATGTTGACCATCTGTGAGCTGCATGTTAGCTTTTCAAATCACACATTTCAACCTTTTATCTAATTCCCAAGGTGTCTCATCAACCCTCATCATGATTTCCTTAAATCAAACTACTGATTGCGAGTCAAAATTAGGCTTACTAAACTCTTTGTTAAATCAACCTTAGTATCTGCTAGCGTTGCCAGAGGATTATCATAATAGTACTTAATGTACCAAGTAAATGCACAATCCTATAGAGTAGTAACCAACTGTGCCTTCTTTATATTGTCATCAATAATCTGTTGCAATGTCCACACAACATTCACAACAAACCAGAACTGCTCTATATCTTCACTCCCTATGCCTTTGAAAATTGGTAGCTTCATGGTGTTTGCCATGTTGGATGGTCGTGGTGGAGGTGGAGGTGTGGGCAAAGGTGTATGCAGTGGAGGTGGAGGTAGAGGCGGAGTGGATGGCTGATGTGTTCATGAAAAACGCTATGTTATCAACTGAACAACACTTTGTGGAAGAGTTCATTTCACCCCTTCATCGTCATTCAAAGGAGGTCCAATGAATGGACTATACTCCTATCCTGATCCTTCACAATTTCTAAAGACTCTTCCACTTCGCGTAGCTTCGAACATCAAGGAAATAGCATAACCCATTTTTCACACAATAACATTTTAATCCAAGTAATCAAAAATCTTAAATACTTACCTCATGTTCCTTTAAAAAATCGTTGCTCTGCTTCGTTGTAGCTTACTAAGGTATCAACTGCGAATTCTGTAACAAATCCTCCTTGAATCTGATCGAGCCAATATTCAACAGCCCACGTGATATAGTTTTTAGAGGCTTCTAATCGTCGCAATAATTCAGGAGTCCACATGATAAGATTATCAAGCTTCTACCTTCCTTGGCTGGTTGTCAATTTAGTTAACCACTCATAGAGTTCGATGGGAAAAGTGTAGAAGAAGATCTCATGTATCTCTATGTATAAGTACCTGTTCAACCATTGTTCCTTTGAGAGCCATGGATTGTTGTTTTCTTGGACCGCAAACTTGTGAATCTTCCGATCCAACCACTTTTCAATTTCTTTCTTGGTCAGATTCTAGTGATGTGACATCACACATCTCTTTCAAGTAGATCTTGGTCCTGGCAACAAAACCATTTGTTGGCTTAGGTAGCCTTGACCTAGGTTTGGAGTTAGTTTCTTCAACCAACAAAACCCTACACTACTGGCCCTTTCGGCAGCAACCTGTGTAGCGCAGGCTACAGTCTCACCCGAAGTAGTATGGGCTGATGCTGGAACCAAGTTTCCACATCCAGAGATCAATGTGATGTCATTTAGTGCCCTAGATCTGCCTTCGCACAAATCTATAAGACCCTAGGGCTTGGTACTACAACTCTATTTAAACAGCCTTTAAACCTTCATGAATGTCTACGATTAGTCTTTGCGGACCATTAATAGTCAATTTATCCACTTACGCACACCAGAAAACAACCCTAAATTGGTGTTCACATAGATCTACTTAGGTTATTATTAAACATAATAGAATTCATCAGAGTCTTTGGAAAAGCACTTAATATGCATTGCATACAATTATTAAGGCTTATTAAAGAGAATCGCGATCATTAGATCAATATTCCATAAACATATTATTCATCAAAAACATACGTCATAAATAGAAGTAAACAAAAATACACAAGATTTCTTCAGAAACAACTCTTTATTGATTTCTAGTTTAGAATACAGACTCAAAACTTCCCTGCGCACTCAGCTGTAGGGGTCAACGCACTCAACTGTGGACTCTAATTTAAGCCTCTGTGCACTCAGCCGTGGAGCCTTATTCCTTCTATCTACCCACTTCTTACTTGCACTTCTCTTCACTCCAAACATAGACATCTCCCATTATGCCTTAGACTCTCTAAGACACACCTATTTATAGCCTTTTACATACAATCCCATGGTCTGTAGACCATGGTTGGTTCTCAAAGCCGACTCAAAATTTACATAAAGAAGGGGATAAAACCCGTTTGACTCCTAATCATCTACACACTTTGCATCCACAAATCATGGATACTTTACAATAGTTACAAAAAATACATCACACTCGGGTTATTTTAACCCCAAAACTGACCCAAGGGACCCCAACCCAACACTATAATACCCCTAGGCCCAAAGTAAGCTACAATAGACTGGACATTACAAGTGGATGGATTTTTTATAGTAGCTTCAGTTAGTGATGAAGAATGGGAAGGGTGGAACAAACAAGTTGTTTGACATGCTTTCAGTGCCAGCGACATCAATTATCACATATTTGGTAACTCTTATGCATGTGAAGCCATTCACTATAATGGATACAGAGAGGCATATATAGAGGATGAAGACATGAAGGAGGTGTTTCAACAATTGCACAGGAAAATTCATGTGCACAATGGTGATAACATAGTTGAATACCCTCTCAAGAATAGGTTACTCTACGAGTTAGATAAGTTGTGTGTTCTTAAAGGTAAGAGACTATAGTTAATTAAAGAGGCTCACATCTCCAAGGTTGCTGGACATTTTGGTGTAGGGAAGACAACAACCAACTTGAAAAGGTATGCATATTGAGCTAATATGAAAGAAGAGGTAGCTAGGTTCATAAGAGGATGCATGGTTTGTTGTATCAAAAAGCATAGTAACAGGAAATAGGGTCTTTATCATCCCTTGCCTATATCCACTCATCCTTGGGAGAGCATTTCCATGGAATTTGTGGTTAGTTTACCAAAAACCAAGGGACATGAATGAATATTTGTGGCAACTAATAGGTTCAACAAGATGTGTGTTCTAATTCCCTATAAATACCATCAGTGGGAAACAAGTAAAAAACTTTTTCTTTTGACAGATTTGAGTGCACTTTTGGGATACCAAGGAGCATCATTTCAAATAGGGACACAATATTTCTTAGTGCATTTTGGACTACATTGTAGGAGAAGATCAACCTGAAGTTTAAGAGGTCTACAACATTCCATCCACATAAAGATGGGAAAAAAATAGGCAACATGCCTTTGGTGTAGCTTTTGAAGGATTACAATCGTAAGCATCCAAAGACTTGGAATGAAAATTTGGTGCATATACAACTCTCTTATAATAGAGTAGTTCACACTTCTACTGGTAAGGCCCCATTTGAAACTTTTTTTGGATACTTTCCATATTTACCTTTGGATATTTCAAATGGAAAACAAGGGTGAGTGAGGGAGGATCTTACAACGGATGTATTAAGGGTAGATTTTTTTTTATATAATATTAGGAAAATCCATCTACAGGTACATGAGACACTGCAAAATGCATAGGAAAAATACAAGGCCAAACATGGTCAACACAAAACATAGAAGTGCTTCAAGGTGGGAGATAGTGTATGGTTACAATTGAACAAGGAGAGGCTACAAAGTCCAAGTAACAAAATAAAGGATCTATGATATGGTTCCTTTGAGTTACTAGAAAAAGTTGGAGAAAATGCATATAAGCTCATTCTACCCCTATACATGCACGTTTACTCAACAGTAAATGTAGATAATATGAAACTCTATGAGCCTTCCATGCTAGATCAAGAAGTGGAATAAGTTTTACATTCTGTAGAGGATTTGGCACCATATGCTTATGAAGAGTAGACAGAGGATACAATTTTTCAAAAGAGGTACAAAACTACAATATAGGGGTAGCATGACCCTTTGGTAGATTGTATTAAAATGATAACTTCCTGGAAAGGCTAAATGCTATACTTGAGAGAAGGTGAAGGAAAAAAATCTTCACCTCATTCAATAACCAACCTTGTGGACCAAAAGCCTCCCAAAATTGGGAGGTATGATTAATTTTGGATTTATTATATTATTTTTTATCTGTCTTGATGCTTTTAGAGTGGAAAAGGTGGAAGAATAAACCCATAAGACCATTTTTCCCTGTAGGTCATAGTTTGGTGAATTGGGGTTTGAAACCTTTGGGAAGAAGTTCGAGGCATCATGTTACACAGTAATTTGTCATTGTCTCCCTGTCAGTCTTCCTACTGTGTCATGGGACCAAATTAATCATGCTCATGCTCTCTAATGTTGCCAAATGACCCACTTTGCCAAAGTTCTTCTATCATCGCGACTGTTGTAAAAATAAACGCACTGATGAGCGCTCCAAAACAGACCTAATGCGCTTCCAGCGCAGAAGTACACGTGATTCCCGCGTTGGTCAAATTTCATGTCACAGCGCGTCCGTTACTTATATCTGATCGCGCTAATATGACTTTCTTTTTTATTCAGCAGCGATGTCAGCGCTCCACTGCAGTTATTTACCCACGATGATCCGGTCTGGGTGAGTTTGTTCTAACAGTCGGCCTTCCAGATGACTCCAGACCTAGTTGTTGGCCTTGTAAATGTCA